>MLYV02001200.1:0-12049 GCA_001913855.2 Hermanssonia centrifuga
TATATATATGACTCCCTTGCTCTCTGTCCGCTGGGGACCCGTAAGTTCGAGTCATGCAGTCAATTGACTTGCCAAAAGGAACTCGTGGCCTCCGGATATTCCTTTAAATACCGTAGTCCCCACCGCCGATCCCAAGCCTTCCTATCCTCAGGTATCTTGTACCGTTCAACCCGGTGAGTTCCCCTTAATAGCTCACCTTCGACTACCTTCGGTAAGTGTTCACACGGGAATAGTGGTGCTTGCGTTATAGGTTCTATTATCTTGAGAACCCGTAAAACGATAGACCGTGTGCCTTCATGTTCATAGAGCTTTGAAAGCTCAAAGCAACATATTGCAGAACCATCTGAGACGATTGTTGGTCATGTGTTGGGAGGATTGCATGACTGCGATACGTACTCGGATAAACGCGCTGATTATTCTTCCGTGGTAGCGCCCAGCTGACGAATATGAAGTCCTCCTTGTCGTTGGAAGTATCGATAACATACATGGCGCTCTTCGATCCAAACTTCATGTAAAAAGGTTGTCCAAAAGCATACAGAATACGCGGAGGGTTCCTTCGGGGTAGGCTTGCCACTCTCCTGCAGAGTGATAGCGTATCCTCGGAAACGAGGTTGTCGCGTGATAGGGAATGTTGTAGCATGTCAAAGCCATCGTTCCATCTTGAGATACTCGCCAGCGATTTCGACCACGGAACACCGTTCCTCTGCAGGTCTGTCCCTGAGGAAAAACTGGCTGGATCCGGCGAGGAAGTTATTCGGAATCTGAGCTGACCTGCCAGTCGAGGAGCCCAGTCCGGGGAACAGTAATAGAAGAAGCCATGAGTGCCTTCGGGGTATCTTCGCTTACTTTCCGTACGTGTGAAACCATACTGAAGGTTAACAGGCTTAAACGCCGCCGCATCAGAAAGGTGTATCTTTGCCTGGAAGCGGCCGGAGAGGTCTACATGGCATTCATGCGTCAAATGATTGGGATGAAAAGTGGACACTGCGTGATACTTGAGGTACATCCCCATAAGCCCAGATAATATCTATACCCAGTTCGTACGTACATTCCGTGCGTTGCATCTTTGCTGCGCTAAGATTTGAGATGATCGTCTTGCGCACAAGGGATCCAGGCTTCGAATAAGTTTTGGGTATACATGCATTATTATATCTGTCACCTTCGAATCTAGAATTAATTACACAATTTGGAGGAGAGGTAAACTTCGCACTGTACCTCTGAGTCCGAGAGACTGAACCGTTCTCCTGGAACCACTTTCGTCGGCAACGCGGAATATCTGCCAGGGACTGTCCCTGGCTGGTCTTAGATGAGAGTCAAAGATGATGACGGGAGGGAAGGGACACGAACCAACCAATCCAAATTGTAAGCGTCATATAACAACACATTTTTAAGGTATTTAAGCCCGCCTAGCTCAATCGGATAGAGCGTCAGACTTTTACGATTAGGCGGTTGTCTTGTGAACATCTGAAGGCTGCGAGTTCGACCCTCGCGGTGGGCTAGTTACATGTATTTTTGCCGCAATGCTCATTAAATTTATGTTATATATGTATTATGTAACTCTTATATTATCAGATAATCATATACCCCAAAAGGATATTTATCTCCGTCCTACGTCACTCGCGGTTCGTTCCGTCTTGCCCGCATTTACAGCGCAGGCTCTCATTTCGTTCTCCCCCTACTTTGTATAATTCGTGCGGCATAGAGACAGCAATGGCTTCCCGTTTTTCACGAACACTTTTTGCACGGGTCGCCAGACCTACACTGAGGGCCTCACGAGGGAATATGGGGAAACGGATGATGAGTGAGGTTCACGGTGCACACTCACCCAAAGCCAGCAGCGACCTGCCATGGATTGTAAGTCGCCCTTCGATGTTGGCAACCAGCATACATGCGCAAACTCATGTTTTACATCATTCTAGATTGGTTCTGCTCTCGTCTTTGGACCCGCAGTATGTTTACGCAACCCTTGTGAAATTGACCGTTGGCGTACTAATGTACACTAACCGTTCGACCCCAGGCGTTGTACCTGCTCACCCCTTCTTCGGATAAAAAAGCTCACGAAACAGCGGAACACGCTTTGCCCAAGAAAAAAGAGTCGTCGTCAGAGTCGGCTCCGTCCCCCGACGCGGCGGATTTGCCCACAAAAGATGACGAGGGTGACGAGGTTCCGGCTTCAGAAGTCGAGGCATCAGCGCGTCGTGCATTCGTGAGTATGTTCTAGGGTGTGATTAAGTGCCGCTGAACAAAACAATACTAGAATGAGGATTCACCGAAGGATGCACAGGAACACGAATCGGTACGACCTTGATAATCACACGACGAATTCAGAGTACTTACGTCCATTCACAGGGTGCTGTCGTCAAGGACGACTCTGAAGCGGCTGAAGAGCCTGTATGTACTATTCATATGACGGATGTGTGACTTAGCTAACCAATACGCAGAAGGGCGAAGATGAAGCGGCTGGAGAGTCCGTATGTACTGTTCGCATGACGAGCGTGTGACCCCGCTAACTGACGAACAGAAGAGCGAAGCTGACACCGAGAAGTCCACAGAGGAGCGTCCTTCAGACCAAGGTGCCGCCAGGGTGCAATCTGTGGTAAGAAAGCGAATGATATCATGCGCTCGTTCTCTTAATTGACTGGTCTTTCTTTCTGCAGTCGGGCAAGGATCCAAAGGATGCTGCCAAGGAAGATGGTAAGAAGGATGAGTGAACTTTACCCTCGTAGCACTAGAGTACAATGGTTGATTTCGCCAATGGATAATTTTGCTTCGTTCCCAATGTGTGAAAAGAACAATTGTCTAGAGCCTCCTTCGCTGCCGGCGCCTGAACGCTTGTATGGTCTCTTCAAACCTTACCTCCTCCCTTTCCGCAGTCGCTCCCTCGTTGTGTATATGTTACCTGCCTCACATTAACTGACGATCTACATTCATTTTGCCATGTCTTCGCCACCAAGTCCACGCTCGGCGACCAGCTCAGACTCGTTCGGTTCCGGCCGCCGCTCGCCCATCCACGGTTTCGACTCCTCCGCAGCGTTGATCCTCGTTCCAGAGACGGAAGAGCACGAAGAACAGTACGGAGACTTCGCGGAACATGACACGACGCCGTTTGACTTCTCCAGCGACGACGAGGAAAGGGAGGACGAGGAGCAGTTAGACGAGCCCCGTTCGTCCACTGTCCCGCCCCTCTCTTCTATCTCCGTATTCTTGTACCTCCTTTCGCCCCTCCTCAAGCTCGGTGCTCTCCTTTCCATCGACGAGGCTGCGGAGCTACCATTAAACTGGGCGTTACCTGCACTGTTCTTCTTCGCGGGCTTGTGTGCGTTCACGAGGCAGATATGGTACATGTTGGCGAAGTACGTTCGACGAGCGGACACGGAGGAGGTTTTACTTGAGACGTTTACAAGAGGACGAGGAAGGGAGAGAAGAAGGCAGAATATCAGATCTGCCGTGCGTCTCATAACAGGCCTGCTGCGTGTTTCCCTCGGGGCTGTATATCTACGAGGTACGTATATGTATTTCATCTTATATCTTCATCGCTATATCTTATCTGCTTATTAGCCTCCGCGGACGCCGTTCTTCCACTTGTACCTGAGAGATTACTTCTACCCTCACGAATCACCGTCTCAGCCATCCTTGCGCTCGGCATATCACCATTATGCTTCGCCTCGTCACTCGATGCCAGCACTGTACTTTATGCAACATGGACTTCTGTAGCATCATATACGGCCTGGGTTGCCTGTACAGCATACGCTCACGGACAAGGCATACTCGACATTAGCACTCGCGACGAATCACTTGGGACCCTCTGGCAGGGACTTAGTGCGTTTAATCGGTTTATTCAGCCTAGACGTGCATCTTATATCTATCTACAGGTATCATCGCATTCACCTTCACAACCTCCTCAACTTTACCCCTGTATGCCGCCTTGAAAGGTACACGTGAACCCGGTGTCAAGTACAAGCGTTCCAAATCCTTCAAACTCCTTTCAGCACTGGCCATCATCATCGCAACCCTACTCATCCTGCCGCCAACCATATTCCGCACTATGACAACCGCACCAGTAGGTCCTATTTCTTTTTCAAATTCTTATGTCTGGAACCCAACCACGCAGTCTCGGTCGCAGGAAACACAGTCACCTACCCTTGCCTTCAAATCGTTGATGGCGTTCCTCAGCGCGGCGACGCTTGTCTTGAGCATTCCGTCTCTTCTTGTCACAACTCCCCCGTTTCGTATACCCGTCGCAATTCGCAGGAACACAAACTTGCCCATCTCAAGGATACTCCTGTTCTTCACTATCCTCATCATTTCACTCCTTCCCTCTCCTGTGTTCCGTATCACCAGTGACGCCGTCCTCGTCCTCGCGTTCTTCAGCACGTATGCTGTCCCAGGTACACGTCTTGTCTTCAAGATTTTGACTCCTTAACTCACAGTCCATACTTATTGTAGCGTTCATACACATCATCATTCACAATTTCCGCCGACCGCTTTCAATTGTTATACCCCCAGCAACTCCAAGTTACCCTTCTATGCACCGCAGTGACTCATACAACGATGAGCTTTTGCAGCGTAAGGAGAGGACACTACAAAGGCGAAGGTTGGCGCGAAGGATCATGTGGGATATTGGCGTTTGGGTATTGTTGTTGCCCGTAGGAGGTGGAGGGCTGGTATGGGCAGCAGGACGGGTTTCCCGGCAATGGTGATCCTTGTGTCTTCAGTCCAAATTTGTTGGTATTTTGTATGATCTATCTTGTCAGACGTTTCTTGTTACTACCACCAGAACCGCCGATCACCCTATGAGAAATGGGAAGGGAGATATTGGCAATCATACATGGATGTGGCTGCCTAGATAATACTGCCCAGAACAATGCCAGATGGGTGGGAAGGATCCGCGAGCCTCGAGACTTTGGAGACTATATTTCTGGTGTCAAGGTCCGAGGCGAGTTTTTTGGATTTGTAGAACGATGATTGGTAGCCATCCCTGTTGTTTTGTACTCCTCTTGTTAGTAATTGGAAAGGGACAATGAATCTCAGCAGTGATATTTATCTGAGATTATTCCTACCAGTACCGTTTCAAGCTTACTAGTTACAGATTTCGAACTTGTACTAAGGTTTGCACCAGCGTCTGCCAATTGGTGAAGGAAACATAATTTAGGCGCCCTTCGATTCAGAGTTGAACTCACGACTAGTCACGACTTTGCACACTTTGCGGTGAGCCTAGTCGACTGCCAGGAAGCTGGTCTAGTCATTTATCGGTGGCATGAGTGTTCTATCGATATACTAGCAGAGGATCCAGCATTCTCAAACCCCTTAAATGCGAACTCCCAAAGACCTTCGAATTCATAAATGTTCTCAAAGCCATTTATTCTAGGCGATTGACACACCTGCTCAGGACTATCGTGGCATAGTCACCCTCTCATGTATCAGCCTTTGGTATCTGCGCAGCCGTGCGGGGCATCAGCTACAAGCAGCGCCGTTTACTGTGCGAAAATGTTCGAAGTGAGTCGTGTTAGCCTTCCTTGGACATTCAAGGGTGGACCCACAATGACTCTAGCAGTGATCACGGGCTGATGCGCATGTTTCCTATGCGCAACCACGAGGATACACCGGAAGACCTTATCTGTTCGTTGATCAGGGACGACCTACTTCTTCACCTTGAATCTGGTACTGGTGGGGCCTGCTCAAGTGTCCATGGAGGGTATACATCTGGAACACAATCAGGAGTTTCAGGACTGTGTCCTTGTTGCCGATTGGACGGTGATCCCTGCCTCGCAAGTGACCCAGCAACGACCCTTTCCTCATACGGCGCAGGCAACTTTAGTCCTTCCTGTCTCATCAGAGCTGCTCTATTTCCTGTCTCGCGGACCGCTTTCTAGAGGATCCATCTCGTTTGTAGTCGGCGAGGAGTCCTCCGATGTCGTCGATGTGCGCGTTGAGGTATCGTATACTTCGCCCGATGTCTTGCATCTCATGAAAGTTTGCTTGCTGCAACGCGATGAAGTGAATAACGGCGTAGGGATATATGTGAGTTTGCACCCAGTCGTTCTATCTGGGGGCACTCGACGGTTGTAACGGTGTAATCTTTCCTAGACATCGCCAGAGCTAGAGAACTCTGCATCCGGATCGGGCGCCGTTTTCTCCATACAGGTCAAATTCCCCGCGCCCTCCTCAAGCAATGCTCCAACGCAAGTTGAAGGACTTGTCGCGATCATGCCGCTCTTCGGCTTCGATATAGCGGACATTGCACCCAGGGTCAACTTCCGCTCTTGCTCTCTGCAAACTTCTAATAACAAAGTTGAAGCAAAGGTACAATGATTCTACCACTTTCTTGATATGATTGGTACTGAAAATGTTTGAGTAGTCGTTGTATGCCGATAGTGGTGAAATCACGACGTCAAATGGACCGATTGAAGGCACATTTATAGGTTCGGACTCCCTGGAATTGCTCACGTCGAATGGAGCCATCAACGTCAATATCAGGCTGGCTAATGCCGATGCAGATAAAGCGACGAAGCTCTCCCTGCATTCCAGTAACGGGTAAGCTATCCGGACTGCTCAGATATATCAAACTCGAACTCACACTTCATATACCTAGGCCCGTCACTTCACACCTATCCCTTATCTCAACTCTCCAAGGCTCGACGGGAGGATCATTCAAAGTCACCGCAAAGACATCCAACGGTGCTCTCAACGTTCTTTACTCTGCTGCTCCTTTGGGCTCTGTCCTCCAATTCGAGGGATCTACATCCAACGCACCTGCGCACGCAGCTCTTCCTGCGACGTACGAAGGCGACTTTTACTTGTCTTCCAGGGGTTTCTTCAGCCCGTCCATCTCACGGAATAATGCGCTCCAGGACCCGGCTGGACTCGGGCGGCAGCGGAGCGTGCAGATCAGCAATGGTATGCTTGGGACTACTGAGGGGAGGGTGCGATGGGGTCCTGAGTCAGAGAGCCGTTTAAGTTCTGTAGAACTCACAACATCGAATGGTCCGCTATCCTTTTCGCTTTGAAGTTTCCTTTCGTCATTTGGTTTGTGCGTTTTGACTACTAGCTTTTCCTATTTACTCGTGCCGTTTTGCCCCCTGCTTCTCGCTTGGTTGGTGTTATGCTTTCGATCATCGTGTTTACATTGGGATTTACAATACTCATTTGTACCAAGTTGAACATTGCAGACCATGCTGCATAGTTCCTAGCCCAATATATTACTCGACTGAGCTTAGACGCCGGCGCGACTCGCAACTTGAAGTGTAACTAGTGTGTAACTGTTCTTTCCTCCGCCGCCCCCAGCAGTACTACTTGACACGAACGCCATTTCATGCTACTTCTACGTCGCATCTTCATCAAGACGAGCCTGTCGAAGTTGAGAATAATATCCTGCATGATATTGTAGAGTAGTATATGGGAAAACTCGAAGTTACTTTTGCAAGTTCTATTGATTCTCTAGTCGTATGCATTAATCGTTTTGCTCATAAATTGCTTTATTGCTGGTCTTTTAGTTCTTGGTGGGGTCTGGAGAGCTCTTATCTTGCACTGGGCTCATACGGCCGACGACAGTGAAGGGCATGTTGATCATGAACATCATGGGAACAAGAATCCGTACACCCCTGAAGATATGCTAGGGTCATTGCTATCCAGCTACGCTATCCCCACTAGACTACTACATCTTCTCATCTGAGCCCCCACAATATTGTTCGCAAGTCACGCAGACCCTTGCAATGCGTGTATGCATGTATGTGCCTCGGTCGATTACTCGACTCTCAGCCTGTACTGTACGCCCGCGCTTTTGACTCGAGTTTTCTTAAGACTACGAGTCCGCGCGATGTTCGGACGCTACGCAGGCTTTCGAAATACATGTATTTCGATCGAATCCCTCGACCCGACCCTCCAATTGCTAGGCCCTTCGCAAATTAGTCGAATGGTTCTTGCTCTAGTCGATAACAGCAATGTTACTGAAGTTTTCTTCGATGGCGATACCCTGCGATACATGGCTCATATCAACGCTATATCCCCTGAAGGCCAGAAATTCCTCGTCACAGAAGTTGTACGTCCGCGCTTTCTGACAAAGGTTTTAAGTGCTGACAGACTCTATATCTCTCCAATCCACAAAATGTCGTCCGTTATTCAATTCAGAGCAATGTATCTCGGGATGGAGAAATATGAACTCAATGTTTTGCTCCCTGCACTGGGCCTTTCGCATGTCTCAAAGCCGCGCCGCGTCTCCAAACTTACCGACATCTCTTTCCGTGCGGATAGCGATGTCCATTGGCGGTGCAGCTTCGATTGTGCTTCAGAATCCTTGCTGGCCTTTGAGGGCGCCTGCTCTACGGCCGTGGCTGCGATATCGGATGGTGGAAAGATAAGAATGAAGATGCGGGTAAGTGAAACTCCCTTGTTAACCTTTTTACGTCCTGTTGACGCTTTGATTCTTTCTCAATAGGAATATCAATTACCCAGCATGCCATTGTTTGTGCCTGCAACGTTGTCCGTCAGCCAGATTCGTCTTGAGGTGTTGCTTTCGGTCGCAGCATAGAGCAACTTGCAATTCGCTCAAGGAATATTTGTCCGATGTAAAACAAGAAGTTTAGTATGTCTACAACTTGGAGCTGTGGGCAGCCAGTGATATCAGTTCCACCTTGAATTCCACTCGTCAAACTCCTTTTTGTTCTCAACTATCGCATCGAATACCTTCTCCCAGTCCTGGCAGCCCAAATCAGGGCCTACACCTCCAGTCTCGAAATCGCTCAACATGGGATCTCCAGGCTCGATTGTGTCTGCGGCAGTACACAACAACGATTGACGGAGATAGTTCAAGCAATGTTGCACATGGTGATATGAGTTCCTCGTATCTTCGCGATGCACGATACTCCGCTGAAGCTCGCGTAGGCAGTGAAGTTGATGGAACATGCTGATAGCGAAAACACGACGTTCGGGCCCGAGCCGCATTCTTCCTAGACCAGGCAAATCATTGGAGAGGCTGTCCCACTCCCCGTCTGCCACTGCGTCGCTAGAGTTAAGGGCAAATCGGACGCTCTCATGAAGGGAAATGGCCACAGGAGCCAATGGAGGAATTGGTAAGAAAAGAGGGTATGTTTCCCCTGTATAGCTGTAGCTACGCTCGGCTAAGACAAGGTGAGCGGACGGGATTCTGTGGTAATTCATGGACTGTTACGCTCACCAGCGGTCCTTTTGTAGAATGCGGCCACGAGAGATGCAGTAATCTGCCGAAGTGCAAGAAGGACGTTGAGCAGCATGAAAGCCCAGACGATGAGAGTAGGTTTGGAGGGCATTGGTATGACTTGGGGATGGGGGCAGCACCTTGCGAATTGACATCGCAATGGCTCGTGCGCTCCAGCTGCTGACATACATGCTGAATACTATCTTTTCACATTCGTTGGACCAGCAAGACATTCGGGCCGTCCAGCATCTATCTGAAGCAAGTGAGTGTTGCACATGATCATGGTACCCTAGTCTCACAATCTTTGCCACTGGCAAATAGTATCCCTGATTACGGGTGCACTGGGATTGTGCGACAGACAGCAAGTTCGCCGATTCCCAACTTGAAACGAAACATCTGGGGTAATACTCAGATTACACCACGGAAATGGGAGCGGCCACCGGTATCACGGTGCTGGGAGATGTTAATGGTCATACACTCGCTTCACAATATACATCGGAGGAATTCGCCACACCATCTCCGATATCTGTTATGGGGATCAAGATGGGACTGATGTTGAACGCATGTGCAGGAACGATGTCGTCCTTTTTGCGTACGTGAGTCGTACAACTTGCGTCTGTCTTCGTACTACTTCATCATAGTAATTACCCTTCTCAACACTCGGAAGTGAACTTGTCCCGGGCTTACTTCTTCAGTAGAACAATTTCTGATTCCAGAAGACAACGAGGCATTCACATTACCAGAGGGCCAAAGATATAAGCCTATTTCAGTTCATCGCTCGACTTAAAAGTTGGGCCCAGATGCGAAGAAGCGCTGGGTTCAACTTGGTTAGCGCGAAGGATCTACGTCTTTGTGGTGTGGTCACGGCCCCATTGAAGACCCGTTAGGACCCAGGAAACCCTAGTAATTGCGTTCACTCTACCGGTCTCGACTCTTTCCCTCAGAATGAACTGAGTGGAATAATCCGTCGTCTTCCTGCATACCGCCACTTTTATAGTGACCTTCTGCCTCGGTCACATCATGTCGACCGCGAAGACTATTGACAGGAAACGCATACTACATGCCATGTGGTTCACCCCACGATTGTATTCCATCCTCGCTCTTTGCATTGTATCTTCGCTTGGTCTTTTTATCCTCACAACTGCGGTTGTCAACAAATTGCACCGTAACGCGCAAAGCAACATCCGAGGTAAGCTGGGTCTGAATGCGTATTCTGAATGATAACATTCGGAGTCACTCAACCTGACACAATTGCCCCTAGTAGACCTTTTGTCATTCTCAGTATCTTTCGAGGATCCAGTGGCAATGCACATCAGCGATACCGTCCATTTCCAGCTCGATACCGACGAAGGGATGCAGGAGTTTGCAAACCTCGTACCGCCGAGTGGTCACCTCGTTTACGTCCGCTCAGACGCCTCCAGCGAGCCTCAGCCATACGCGGTCACCCTATTCCATCAAATGACATGCCTAGACGTAGTTCGACAGGAGTTCACCCAGCTGCCATCTTCACCTGCACCTCAGCTCGTGCGACATTGCATGAATTATCTACGTCAAACAGTCCTGTGCCGACCTAGTTTGTTTCTCGAATCGACGGTCAATTCGCAGGCCTTGGTCAGTCGCGCGGGGTACGACGTTGTCTGTCGAGACTGGAATGCTGTTTATGAAGAGGCGGAGAGAAATTATGCTGCATACGTAGACTGGAGTCAAGAGATCTCTAACAGGAGGTAGGCCAATAGGCAGCAGGTCTTGTCAAATCAACTCCCTGTAGATACTCTGTGAGTGGATATGCTATCCACCATTTTCTGGTCTCAACATCCCGCATGATAGCAGCCTATATAAAGGAAGGGCACACTGGCACCATATCTTGCGTTAGAATGGACTCATGGTTCCGAATTTGCATTGAACTAAGAAATATACATTCAGCTTGGGCATTCACGGCGGATTGTAAGGATGCTCTTGATGCGGCATCCGAACCGTCTGACCTTGTGGGTTCGTTTCTATTCCTGAATTATATTTCTGCGACCAACTATCAATATTCCAGAATGAAACATTCTTTCATCTGCAAATTTTACTATGTTCGCATGATGGATGGGACTGAGCAAATGCGTGATCTTTCGAACATCCCGCAGAGTTCGGAGGCGACCACTCGAAAAGCTGTCCCAAACAACACTGTGGTAACGTACCCCAGGCAAGAGTGTAGTATAGCTGTATCTGTGCTAACATCAACATAGAGTTCGGCAGTGCAAGGACTCACGCAATCGGGATAGTATGCCAGTGTTTGCCCCTGGAACCGGAATCTCGGGCTTCCTATGATGATGATGCATATGCGTTAGCTTAGTTTAGCCGTGAAGAAACCATCCTCGTATTCTCTGGAAAACGGCTCATGACATACACTTGTACTTGAAGAGGTTCCGAGATGGTAATGGTCTACTGAGCGATGACTGTCCATTCATAGAGGCCAAAAGGAGTAGTAACCGCGGTCAAGGGAATGTCGTCAGGGTGTACGAGGGTCTGAAAGAACGAGTTTGTCATGTCAATCTTAGCGAAATACTGACCTTTCCCGCAGTCTGAGAGGATTTCCGCGATGCTGGGTAGAGGGTGTACGTCGGGGATGGTATTAGCGTTTAATTTCCTGTAATCATTTACCCAGCGGGGGAGGACTACACGGTCCGCCTTCGGAATCAAGAAGGCCGGAGATGCGTGGGGGCTGGATGAAGGCCGGATCTGACCTGCCGCCAAGTGTTGCTGAAGCAGGGTTTTCCAAGCTTCGCGGTACTTCTTCGGACATTCGTACTGACGGCGAGCAATCACTGCATTTGGATCTTTCAGGCGGAATCTGTGGTAGACGTCTGTAGGGAGCTCATTGATGTGAGGGAT
>MLYV02001205.1:0-56157 GCA_001913855.2 Hermanssonia centrifuga
TCGATGATCCATTGTTGCTCCTCGTCCAACAGATCCTGGGGCCACGACCTTTCGCTCGAGCCAGAACACAAACGGACGATGTGTCTTTGGAGAGTGAAAAGCGCCACAAGAATCCTCATCCGATCCATGAGGTCACCTTGAGTATCGCAGGCCAAGGTGAGAGGGAGGCTGTCCACTAGGTAAGCAGACGATGAGCCGGGCTCGGTTACGGTAGACTTCGTCTCAAAGTGGAATGCGACGATATGCAGGAAACCACGTTTCAAGTAGGTGCAAAACAAGATCGGGACTTCCAACACATAGTCCGAAGCATCCTTCAGTAGTGGAAGAGGATGTTGTGCGTGCATTGCCATGACTTGAAGGTGCGGCCTCATGATATGCGCGAGAGACTCTAGTTCGTCGGACCCGACGGTCGACCCATCACCGGACATATCCAGTGGGCGGACACCGACAAGGATCCCAGGGCTAGACACTGTCAACGGTATCTTCTGAAACCGAGCAATCATCGGCTTCGTCGTCGGTGGGACGGTTTGTATTATCAAGACAAAGTCAACGACGTGTGAAGGTGTGCTGATCGCTGGTGGAACTGGGTAGCGAATGGAAGGCTTCCTATTTACCGTTCAGGGATTGAGTATACTTATTCGGAACGTATGGGACATCACTCACCACCGTACGGCGTAAGCCGAGAATCCCGCAAGCACATGGGAAACGAACAAATTCATGTTATCCCAGGACGCCGCATCCATCGATAGGAAATCATACACTTTGAATCGATAAGGTTCCGTGTTGGCCTTCCGGTCATCGATATGCAACACCGCCCTGAAGTGCGATCGAGGCTGGTGTATCGAATGAATATAATCGGGCCCAACGTACGTACTTGATACGTGGTTATCTTCCAGGTCAGTCTTGGAGAGAGGAAGCAGGTCGTCCCGAATTGCGTGTAAATACACCTTGCTGAGATTATGAATATACAATGAAGACCTTTCCCTTATCGCCTCTCTAGTTACGATGGTGAATTCTGCAGGGAGCTGGAGAATGGTCCATGATCAACCTCGACCAACGAAACAAGTGATAAAAATACCTACAACCCATTCACTAGGCACATATAAGGCACGGCCTCGCCAATGCGCCTTCATACGAGAGACAACGGCCTGCAAAGATGATGGGAATTTCTGACCACGTCGTTCACTTTTTGGATCGATGCTTTCACGATCGGGATGGTCTGTCCGAGGTACTATGGTCGGAGCAACCATTGACTCGGATTGCTTCTCGGCGAGTGTTTTGCTAGCTAAATTCACGTCTATTTCACTGAGCGGAACCGCAGGAATGTTCAACGGAACAGATTCCCAGTGTTGAACATGAGTTCGAACCGTGAAGCAGGCAACCGTCAGTCTCCACTGATCCAAGAATAGGTCATCTCGAGAGTTTACGGGGCCGATATTGTCGTAATCATCCTCAAAAGTGAGCCATTGTTGTGCGATTAAAGCATCACAGAATTCCCATGTACCCGATGATTTCCGAAACGGGAAGTAGACAAAGATATTGAGCAGGCGACGGCCCCAATGGATGCCGTATACGTATGTATTCTTCGGGAGCGGTCGGGTACCATCCTCTGCGTCGAAATGCCGAATCATCGCAAGAAGAGTGGGACGTGCGGCTTCAGCCATAGATGCTCGCTCACAGTCTGTCAATTCCTCACTGCTGCCTGAAAATAATGGCTCGTCAATGGCCCACTTCCAATTGAAAGAACTTACATGCGATGACCAATGGCAGATCTTGATCCATTGTGTTGTACTGCGACAAGCCGTCACTCCTAGTAGACTCTGATTTGGTAAACCGATAAAGACATGGCTATTCTTGACTGACCTCAGGAAGCGGTATCTGGGGGTGTCGAAAAGAAGATCCATCGCAGGCTTGATTAGTCGCTCTAACGAGTAATCGATTCCTCCGTCGTACGGTCCGCGAACTCGCATGAGGAGTGATAATGCATTCCGATGGCGTCTCGAGGACAATCCATTGGAAGCAGCGGAGGAGATCGAGAAATCAGGTTCTGGAAATCCAAGTTGCCAATTTGTGTCTGCAACAAACTGGATATGTGCGACAAATCCTGCCTCCAGGAACCCATCCGATATCTTTACCTGGTACTTGCCAACCAGATCGACGTATTCCAGCACCAACTTCAATGCGTCCATTTCCAGGTCTGTAATTTGAAGGTGAGGTGCGGAGATGTACAGTTGGTGTTCTATAGACTAGTACAGAAATAGGTCAACCGAACGACCAACTCTAAGACATGCGGGACAAGCTCACCAGCTGCAATTGCTCGGGAAGTTTGGCAGGCTCTGTGCTCCGCCAATGAAGCCACAGGCGTGTCAACGTATCCTGCATGTGAGGAATGATGAGGGTTGATGTTGGATTTAGGAGACGAGTGAGAGGTGATTTATCACACCACGCGCTGCATGGGGTAAATCCACTTGGAGATACGAGTATCCAGTCCTCACTGCTACGTGAGATAGCGAATGTTACCGACTTCTTCATGAAGAAGTCTACATTTGAGAGTGGCTCTCGATGAGCCATAGCAGTACAATATTAACATATTAACTCACACTCCGGAATAATGATCCTCATGATGGATGAGTTTACAGATGAGCAGTGTCAGGAATATCGAGACTTAAGAGAGCAGATTGAGCGAAGCCTCGAGAAACATCAAGTCTAGTTCGAACTTTGAGCGGCAATGCAAGTAGTGCACACGGCCCAATGCGGAAATCCTTGTTCACTTGCCGCCGGGCCGACACAACACCACAGTTGTTCTTTAAGTAGCGACATTGTCCCATGAAGAATCTTTTAAGGCTTCTAATACCACCGATAGCTTCGCTACTAGAGAGAGCCATTGTCAACTGACATCGATAATTCACTCCAAGGGAACTCGAAGGATATCGATCCAATTGGTAATGAGTCAGACCAGTCACGGAGGAAATGCCCAAGCATGCTGCCGCGATTAGTGACAGTGATCTTGCTGCCTCTGACTTTCAGACAATGGTATGTTCAAGATTCTCAGGTCATTTCGATGAAAACAATCCCATAGTGCACAGATCGCCGGATTACAGCGTCATACACGGCGGCACATTCTCTTGACCACGATGACTGCAAACGTTGGTACTATCGCCGCGGAGGGTCATTGCCCTGACTTCGGTCTCTGAGTCAATTCTCAGTATCCTATTGTTTAACTCGGAACATTGACTACTGTAAGTTATTGTGCGCACTGGCCCCTACTATCCTCAAGTTCCTCGCTTGCCTCGGATCATTATCCAGATAGAAATGCACGACTCTTGGGTTGCGGGCAAGCCGGAGTCGCCGGCTCATCCTGGTCGTACGCTATCCTGAGAAGGTTCTTTGGCTATCCTCCACGGTACATTGTGACTATTTGGTCCGCGCTAGAACCGTCACACAGATATGGGTATCATGCTATAAAACAGACGTGACTGTCTGCCGACACCGTAAAGTGCTCTAGTCCGAGTCCCTTAAACTCAATTTCGAGACAGATCTTTCATAGTTTGTAGCTCAACCCGGTTTCCCTCAATGCTCGTCCCGTACTTATTCTCATTCTATCTATCAAGGAATCACCGCAAACCTTCCCTGGCACCTGCTATCCTATTATTACCAGGGGTCCAACTCCTCGATATGCCGCCCAGGATTACGCTGGAGAATCTTATCAGTTCTCTCAACATGAGAACCAGGGAAGACATAACACATACAGCCAGGTATGGGCTTTCACTTGGCTTCCGTCTTGATAAAAGTGGCGTCACTAGATCTCATCTGCGTTTTCTATAGCAAGATGACCAGAGGAGATTCAGAAAAAGCCGGATTTTCAACGTTTGATTCAGTCACAACCGTGCCTCAGAGTATGGCCGAAGACTCCTCTGGTTTGGCCGTCCACGTTGTGAGGCGTCTACGACGCTCAATGAAATTCTTTGGAGGAATACCTGTCATTGGTACCACCAATGATGCCCCGAAGTCGACCGGTAGCGCCTTGAAGTCCGAGTCGCAAGCTGGGCCTGAATGGCTTGTCCCTCCAGCTCAGATACATGTCGATATCATCGTGCGTACAGTCGTTGTAATATATTTTGAATAATATTCAACCTAATTATGTTCCATCATTTGTGGCATTAGAGCGATATACATAGCTCTGAAATCCGTGATCTGTCACAGTACCTTGACGCCATCAACACAGTAGGCACACAATTCGTCAAGAACAACTTGCAGAATTCTTCATCGGATCGTCTCCTACAAGTCACCCGCTCCGAACAGGACCCATATATGGTCTCCAGACGTCTAGCAACAGGAGTTGTGGGCACCGGGAGTGTCCCTGTTGGAGGCTGGCAGGAAATGGAAATTCCAGATACGATTGAAGTAAATCGAGTGGGCCTCCTGCGCGCGGAATTTAACAAAAGCCCTATGGAGTATCTAAAGACCATGAGCTGGTTCTCCACAATTGGTATCACAACGAAGAATCCAGGGCCGTCTTTCTCTGAGCTCGCTGTACAACATAAGGTGGGCTCCGGTCTCCGCGATATATTTGATATTCCGAAATGCGAAGTGATCAGGCATGTACATTATCCTATTTTTGAATGCTCCATCTCTCAACCACTTTTCATGGGACATGCAGCGACAGTGAGTTGAAATTCCCGGACATTATGCAAATGGCCCCGGGAAAACACCCCAAGCCTGATTTTGCCACTAGGCGGATGGCTGATAGCACATGGGATGCGGAAATGTCCCCGGTGGTGATCATAGGCGAAGCAAAACAAGCTCGCACTGGTCAGGACGTAGCAGGAGATAGAGATACCTCCAAATCGTATGAGGCGCAAATGCAAGCTGCTGTGTTTCCGACACTAGTACTCTTGATCCTCATCTATCTCAAGGGGAACAAGCATGAGCCTCCGCTGCCAAAACGGGAAGGACAATCAGAGGAAATTGAGGGTGAAGCCCGACCGCTCCCACCCAATTTCTTTGTCTACGGCGTGTATTATGACGAGCGGTCGGTTATCATCTATTCGCATTTTCCATACCTGGAGTTTGAGAATCCTGGGGATTCTTCGGATATTGGTGCATGGAGATTTGCCCAAGTCAAGATGGGCGAGTTCACATTGGCTCATCATGATGATGGCGAGCAGACGAATGCCCCCCGTCGCCTCAAACTCGGGATTGCGCTCCAAGGCGTGCACGAGCATGCTGTAATATTGGAAAATATTTTTACAGCCGAGTTACCCCATCTACCGGTCCTGCAGAAAGTGCCGTTGGCCCCCACCAGGTCATCCGAGTCCACTGCCAAAAGATCATCGAGCACCGGCAAATCATCGACTCGGACCGCTGGCACTGGCAAGCTGTCGAGTGCAAAGAAGAGTTCCGCTGGCAAGTAGCAGCCATGATAGAATTCTTTTTATTATTTTCAAATTCTACTCTTATTTATACTGCGTAAACTTTACTATGACACGACTCGAGATGTAGCTGTATTCCAGTGGGGTCCGAGCATCAAAATTGTGGCGGAAACGGGAGTTTATGAGCTTGACAGTCTGGCTTTCCATATGATTTACTCCTAACGTATACCGTTCTATGTATACAAGTATGGGGAGTGTGACATACAATTAGTTGATGGTCCTCAGAGATGGCCGCGATAGAGATCCATACAACAGCGGCTCATGATGCTGGTTCATTCTTCTGGCTCGTATTATTTCCTTTCGGGCCACAGGGTGGTCGTTTAAGAGGCCTACGACGCGACGGACTAGGCGTCCCACCATCCTTCTCCTCGTTGGCGCGTCCTGGCTTCCCTCCTTTCTTGCCCTTGTTTTGCGGACGTTTCGAAGGAGTCGTCGGCGTCGTCTGTTCTAACTTTAGTCGTTCCTCTTCTGCGGCCCACCATATAAGGAAATCTTCCTCAACCTGCCGCGCTTGCTCTTCTTCCTGAATTTCCTTCAGAGAACGCTTGTCCTTCTTCATCGGTGCGTCCTGCTCTAACTGCATCTGTTGAATGGCCACGAGGGATATACCTGATGTTGACTTTGAAGACTGTACAACTGGCTGCACAGGTGGCAGGGTCCAAGCAGCACTAGGACCACTGTGGGGAACAGCGAATCAGCGACGCGTTGCATACAAAGAGGAGATAGTACGTACGAAATCCGACGGCTGCTCCCGGGTGACGATGTGCTAGACTGCGTGGCCGCTTGCTTTGAAGGAGAAAACATAGGGCCCATCCCAGGTTTCTGAGGTGTCGATGGCTGCGAGGATCCGCCGGGGCCAACTGCCGAAGAAGTCTTCAAGCCAGAGACTTCCGCAGGTTTGTCCTTCACCGGAGGCGATCTTACAGCTAAGGTCGCTTGCGGGGCCGGGGCCAGGACAGGAGCTGCACTTGAGGGTATGGCTGCAGAAGACCTCCAGGGACCACTGGGGGAATTTGCCGGTGGTCGATTGGTGGTACTTGCTGGAAGAGGCTTCTCCGATCGTTGGGGACTTCGCCAAGTGGTAGCATTGGTCGCTTCAGACGGGATACTCGGGATACGTGCGGCAGGGAGCGGGGCAACGGACTTAGTGATTGGAGCTTTGCTCGTTTCAGCTTCGGCCATAATTGCTTTCATATCCACCCTGTGTGATTGTCAGATGAGGCCTGTTTTCTGTTGCAAGACCTGTTTACCTAGGAACAGATGACACCTTCCAGCCACTCGACGCCTTGGACGTCAGATCGGCAAGGCTCGGCCTCTTAGACGGCGCTTGCGAGAGGGCCAATTCCAGAGGAGGGACTCCATCCATGTTATCCATCATGAAGAGTTCGTCGTCTGCGATATCTGGGACGGCGGTAGGCCTCGATGATATCTGTGGGCGTATGATCGGACTGGCCTGAGGAGACCGCTGCTTCCGAGAGATAGCTGAAGGCGACAACTTCGCTGTATCTCGAGGCACGATCGGGCGCATGGAAGGTACGATGGGCTGTGGAATATCTTGCAGCGACAGCCATTCGCTATACTTCTCCATTGCCGCATTTGCGAGGCTGTTGGAACGTGAGAGAGGAGACTTTCGAGCCTGTGCCTGTCGAACCGAGGCGGAGAGTTGCTTGATGAGATCAGCTGAAAGATCGTCAAGCATCTTGCTTTCTAGTAGGGTCTCCATGATCTGCGCGATGTAGCCCTGCAGGCTGCGAACAAGGGGAAGAGCGTTGTAATATGTAGCCTCCGACAAGATGGAACAGACGTTGGAGACGTTCACTCGTTTAAGAATCACGCTTGAGCAGATAAGGACCAAGCGATCCAAAAGCAATTCATTCTATGAGATTGTGTCAGTATAATATGTTGCACAAAAGTGTGAGAGTACTAACGGCGGCAGCCATCACCTCAAACATGAATTCTAGAAGCTCCTCCACAGAGCTGATAAAGTCTGTCGACGCAAAAATCAGTGACTGATATGTAAGTTAGATAGTAGTTTGAACGTACCCAACGTCTCAAACATCTCTATGTCACCACCGTACAGATATTGCATCACGTAACGCATAGGCCGCCAGGCCAAATGTCTTAAATTTACTTTAAGCGTCCCTTCGTCGCTCCATCGATTCTTCGTCCAGTCATCATCATCAAAGAAGGCTTTGAACAAGGGTGAACGGGCTCGGAGAACAGAGGAATGACATGAAACCTCTTTATCAAAGAGGGCCAAAGTGACATCTGCATGTAACGGATCTCGTAAATCGTGCGAGGCGACCACTCTGGCAAATTGCTGTACCACAGTCGGTGCAACTTCGGCTTTGAAAGCTGCTTGGAGTGCTGCTGCGGCAGTCGGTAATTCCAACGCCTGAGCACATCGCTGCAGCTCGGCTTTAACCTGCGCGGGTCGGATCTTCAGGCCTAAAAAATACGGTTCCAAGACCTGAGCTACCCGCCAGTCCCAAAGCGCCAGCAAAGCATCAGAGTACAGATATTCCAGTAGAATGAGCACGGTTATTGGATGACAGCCGCTGATAACGAGTCGTGCAGGATCCTTCCACGGAGCCGTTGAATGAGATTGCTGAGACGACTTGGCGCAATTGAGCTTGAATGTAAGGTGGGTGCTAGATTCTGCGGTGGGGGTGCGGTACTCAAGAATCCGACGTCCTGCTAATATTTCGCCAAGAACTGGACAACGAGCAGCAACGATGAGTTTATGGACTGGTATCTTGGGCTCCGACCCAGCTTGGACGTGGATGATAAGGTCGGCACCATGTTGGTATGTTGCATCGTCATTAAACACGCAACTGCCCTTCGGCAATCCACCCTTAACGGCCGTTTTATGCTGCGATAAAAGCCTGCATAATCTAAGAAGTTCCTCTCGGTCATGCAGAATCGATGCGTCATCTTCGTCATTCAACTCCAAAGAAGGGTCGGCCTTGGAATTATCCTTCGCAGAAACGGCATCGATGAACCTATCTTTGGGAGTAAGTAGACCACGATATGGCTGAATCAGCCCAAGATCCTGCGCGAGGAGGTTGCCTGTGATTTCAAGGGGCTCAGGGACAGCATCAACGCACAGTGCACCGTACGCCCCGGTGCTATTCGCCGAAACCTTGACGACACGCTGCATGTATGGGACGCGTTGAAACTTGAACGTCTTGCCGCCCGTTCGAGAGCGTACAAATACGTGTCCAGACTCTGTGCATATGATGATAGATCCATCTGCGCCAAGCGCAACGTCCTACAAAACTCAATTTAATCGATAATGAAGTAAATTGAGAGTAGGAATTACCTTAACAGCACTGAACTTCTTTCTGAGAGCCCAAACACGCTGAGGCTTTACAATTTCACGAGGTTTCTCAACTGAGCCTGTGATCGCAACTGGAGGTAGAGAGAATGTGAAGAGTTCTCCATTGGATGATAAAGCGGCGATCATAGAGTCACAGCTTGTGATCTTGTCAATGCTCGCGACGCGAGTTGCCTGCGGTGGACGATACGGCGCGATCTCCGATGGAAATGCATATGTGGGGAAACTATGGGTGCACGGTCAGTATCAATCGATTGCATAATGCGAGAGCATCGGAGAATACCCACTTGACGCGAAAAAGGCTGTTGTTATACAGGCAAACGACGTCTTGGCTGTGGAGAAGACATACCAGGGCATTATCCTTTTTATCGGAGTCAACATTATAAATCAAACCATGTCACAGAGAAAAGTCTTACCGTGATGGTGACGGATAAGGCTGGCTGTGGTATCTTCGTGACAACACGAGGAAGTATCTGAACCGGATGTGCAGTCTTATCGTAACCTACCGCATGATTGGTCCGACCGTAACTTCCTACAAGCGGACATAAACTCACCAAGCTGCCCATTATTCGTACCCCAAGTATAAACCTCTTCATCTGTCCAGCAAGCCGACGCAGTCTTACACGCCGCGACGCCGCGTACCGGTTTACCTCTAAGACCGCCAACTTTCCTTGCGGTCGTTTGTATCGGCTCTTCCGCCTTTAAAACCGCACCAGATAGCGTATCAACTATGTATCCAAGTTGCGAAAATCGGTTAAGGCCCCAAGTCAACACCTCGCCATTCTGTGTGAGGGCAAGAGTATGGTCTTGTCCGAGGGCGACAGAGACGATGGTATGTGTAAATTGTGGAACCGGTGTTAATTGATATTGAGTATGCTGCCCTGGACCCAGTCTGGAAATACGGAGCATGAGCGGCTGTGGAACAGAGTGTGACGGGTGTAACGAGACACGCACCGTCCACCGCTGCTGAATCCGCACATTCGGAGGTTGGCCCGACTCTCTGTTGTGACTACGCCTATATGCGTACGTTTAGCGAGTAGACCGCGATAAGGGTGAGAGAGACGTACCGGTATGCAACTTCGACATCACGATCTGCTTCACGCGAATCGGCGAAAACCTCTCCTGAAGAAGTGCACTCTGTGAGTGCGGCTGAGCCGGTTCAATAACCACTTGGTCCGGGAAAGTCCTATCGTCGCCATCTCCGAGGCCAAGAGCCGCATTTCGATTTGCACCCCAGGTGTACAGATCCGCACAGAACTTGTGCTCATTCGCACTCGGTTTGGTGCCCTCCACCGTAGAGTTGTACAAATCGAATGCGGTGTACCCCTCAAGGTCCTTTAGGGACAAATCTATCTCCGCCCGTTGAAGCAGCAAAAGCGCACTCGCAAGATTCCCGTGATACAGCGCCCTATGCAACGCCGTCCAATGGCTTTCCCGATCTTGCAAATTCACATTAATCCCGGGGAGAGCGAGGAGCATCCGGACATATTCCGGGGCGGATGCGTCTGTCGCAGAAGCGGCGATGTGAAGGACCGTTCGTCCGAGCCAGTCTCGAGCGTTCACGTCGCACACAGAGGCAGCAGATGAGAGAGGGCTTGGGCGAGTCCAGGACTTTCCCCCGCTGCTGCTGATGGCCTGTGATGATTGTGAGCGGGATGGGGCATCAAGTACACGCTGGAAGGCCTGCTGGTTTCGTAGAAGAAAGTAGGCATGGAGAGAGGTCATGCAGCGGTGGATAAGACGAGGATTGTTGAAGTTGGAGGGTGGCAAACAAGAGGTCGGCAACTGTGGACCAGAGGTCTTTATATGCCTAACAGTCCAGAAAAGACGAATGTGGGCGGAGTCCTCTGACGAAAAACGTGGGTGAGTCAATCCTTCTCTGATGGGACCCCGGGAACCGCACAGCGCTCCGAACGATCAATCACGGTCACTCAAGCAATGCTGAGAAAATAATCATTCCCTTGTTACACAAGAGTGTGATAAAGTCCGGATACTTATGCGAATGCATCGATAGCAGGAAAGCGATCAATCACAGTTGATTTGGTGTTTTTAACTTGGATGATTCTAACTACTGAAACGCGAATATTTAAATCCAAGTTATCGACGGTAATTTATCTCGATATACTTACTTATCACCTCACACGTCCAGCGATTCGTTTGTATCAATATTTGAAGGTACTAGGAGGGATTTACTCTGCTTGTTGCTCCTCTCTCTCTCTCTCGTAATCCTTATCAATTGCTGTGGGTTTTATTTAAAGTATAAACGCGGCATAACGAGCGCTTATTCAGTATCTCTGAAACTATCCCAAGCGCCCTGTTACCGCTTGCACATCGACGACCATTATCGCCTCTCATCCTCTCTTACCCTTTCATTTCTTGACTTTCGTCGTCGGTGCAATTTAGGTACTAGAGGACATAGCTGATTTATCTCAAAATGTCTCGGTTTGTGCGGGCATCTAAATATCGGTGAGTGTCACCCACTCCAAGTTACAGCTCACAATCACTGAATCCGACGTGGTAGCCATGTCTTTGGCCAGACTGGAAAGAAAGAATACGGCTACGAGAACCTGAAGATAACTAACAGCGCATGGGATACCAATTTTGTTGCTGCCTCTGGAGTGCGTGTCGTACTCATTGTCTGATCGTCTGCGATACGCTGTCTTGACGTTGCCATTCCAGAGGTACATCAGTTTGAACTGGAACGCATCTGGAGGAGGTGCATTCTCCATTCTACCCCTCCCCTCTCCCTTCAACAACTTGCCGCATGGATTTCCCTCTAAATTGCCCGACATCATCCCACTTGCCCGCAGTCACGCAGGGCCTGTATTAGACACCGATTGGTCCCCCTTCAATGACTCAATCGTTGCATCTGCGGGTGAGGACGGTAAAGCGATGATTTGGAAAGTCGAGTCTTCGATGTTCGAAGGTTGGGGATTGGAGGGATGGGAACCGCAAGACTTTGACCCAGTCGCTCGTATCGACGCGACACCTCGTAGAGTAGGACAAGTCTTGTTCCACCCGACCGCGGAACACGTTCTTGCCACTGCAACTGGAGAACACACCGTGAAGCTTTGGGACTTGGCTAACCCGGAGAGCGCAAAGTCCGTGTTATCTGGCCACGGTGACACCATCCAGAGCCTGGCGTTTAACCCAACAGGGACACTGCTAGTGACAACATCGAGAGACAGGAAAATCAGGATATTTGATCCCCGTGCGGGTGGCGAAGCCGTTCGCGTCACTGAGGGACACGGAGGCGTGAAGGTCAGTGAGCTCAAAGTTGGACCTCTTTAATACATTGTGAATACTTTCTTAGGGCGCACGAGTCGTTTGGCTGGGTGAACACGACAGGATCGCAACGACTGGGTTTAGCAAGATGAGCGACCGTCAGCTCTCGCTGTGGGATACTAGCAGTTTGAACAACATAAAGACGACGACCATTGACCAGAGCTCTGGCGTTATCATGCCGTACTGGAGTGACAACAATATCCTATTCCTTGGTATGTTGTTCTCTGCTTTATACGCATACTTCGACTGACGTAATTTACAACAGCTGGCAAAGGGTGAATGATTTCATCTTCGATTAAATAAACAAAACTAATGTCTTGTTTAGTGACGGAAATATCCGTTACTATGAGTATGAGAACGACGCTTTGTACCCACTTGCGGAACACAAGTCTTCTGATCCTCAGCGCGGCATGTGTTTCCTCCCCCGACGGGCTCTGAACGTCGCAGACTGCGAGATCGCTCGCGCATACAAGATTGCGGGTAGCTCTCTCGAACCTATCGCTTTCATTGTACCTCGCAAGGTCACTTCAATTATCTCGTTATATCACAAAAATGATCTGATTGTATTGCCAGGCTGATTCCTTCCAATCCGACATCTTCCCGCCTGCTCCTTCCTCGGAGCCCTCCCTCTCTGCAGGCGAGTTCTTCTCCGGAAAGACTGCGGCGCCTAAATATGTGAGCCTTGAGAATGGCGCTGTCTTTTCCGGCCCCCCTCCGTCTGCCGCTACGACACCCATAGCTCCGACACCTACCAGGACTGCTAGTGCGCCAGCCCCACAACCAGAGCCCGTTGCAACTCCCGTGTACGAGAAGCCCAAAGCGACATCTCTAGCGACATCCCCTGTAGCATCGAAGGCGCCTTCGAGATCCGTCTCCTACTCAATGGACGTATGTATCCCCCGTAGCATATACAAAGACATCGCCGCTGAACTAATTCTATACAATAGGACGATACTAGTAGTGCGTTGAAAGAGGAGAACGGTAAGCTCAATGGCGAGCTGCGCGATGCTCTTGAGAAGATTCGCAACCTGGAGCTGCAGCTCGAGACGTACAAAGCTAACGCGCGCAAAGCGGCCGCGTTGCTGGACGGATAAATGCGAAGTAAGGAAGGGAAATATCTGGACGAATTGTAACTTGGATCTTGTCACACCAGTTTGCGGAGCAATTATCATTCTTATCATTCTTAATCAAAAACATGACAACGTTGAAAGTGAGGGTATAGGGCCTTTGCTGTCCTTCAGATACCTATTCGTTCGGGGCTTCGTCTTCGGTATATGTATTTCAACCCCTCTCGATATCCTCTATTCCATCCCAAACACTCGGCATCCCAGCTACTCTCATGTTTTCTACATCTTTTGCAGATAAATTTGATGCTGAACGAATATGAATCTGAGCAATCGCCCCAACTTGTTTTCGCGCAGTTAGTGCCTTTTCCAATCGAGCTGCGAAGTCGTCGTCCTCTGGACCGTCGAAGTCGCGGAAAGCAACACGCTCCAAAGTAAGCGATTCCAGATGAGGAAAAGTCACGTCGTCGCCCGTGATATCTAGAACCTCTGGTAGATCGTCGGCAGACTCGCCACAAACGTGCATCACCCGTAGAGCGTGCATACCACCAAACGCCTGTGCCAAGAATCCGCTTTTAGGTTTCGGCAGACCGTCCCCGACATACGCTGTCTGGACGTCGGACAAATTGAGAGCACCGCAGAATTTACGCAAAAACGGATTGGACCATGCAAACGGACTGAAAGACAGCCTGACTTTGGGTACAGGGCATGCACGGCCAAAGGGTATCTCTGGGTCTCTGACAGGCCACCCTTCTAGAATGATGGTGTTCTGCTTCCCGTTCAGCCTCGCAGCGAAGCTCAAAAGAGGCTTGCTAGGTTTTACGCCGGTGGGTGCGTTGCTTCCGGCGTTGAACTTTGAGGCGATGGCAGGGATCAGGTAGTCCTCCTCGATTCGCCGTTCGGCAGCTAGGGTCCGGAGACAAGTGATGTCAATTCTAGCATCCGAAGGGAATGAGAGATGTTCTAGGAAATATGCGCATAGAAGGCCTGAACTCGATAGGACGACGCTCTGGAGGTGCGGAAGTGTAACGATCGGGGCAGAGGCACGGACATTGACAGGTTCCCTATAGGGTTCCCATGCTCGCTGAGTGTCTTCGGTATGAATGGTCTCAAGCAGTGGAAGCTGGAGCAAAATGTTTAGAAAATCCACGGGAAATGTCGGTAGAAAGTTGGCGTGTATCTCCAGGTGTTTGAGGCTAGGTCTCAGAAAACACGGTGGGAGGTTCGCTAGGGTGAGGCTCACAGTCGTGAGCCGTTCGAGGTGTGAGAATTCCGTTGTGAAAGGGAGCTTGGCTTCCTGCCAGTATACGGACGAGCCCCAGTGGGCGTATTTTGCGATCTTTAGCGACCGCAACGCGGGATTTTCAGTTCCCATTCGGTCGGAAACATACTCGAGCATGTTCCAGGGTCCACTGAACTCCAGATCTTGTACTCGGTGTAATTGTGCGCAGATTAGGCTCAGCAGGCTCTTCGTCTGCTCAGCATCAGTCCGTATTCTCACTCTGACAGAGAGCGGTGCCTGCTGGGACCTTGCAAGCATTTCCTCAATGCATTCTTGTCGGACATGGTCGGTTATGACGATGTAATTCCAGAGAAGAGGGGATTGCAGTGCGCTGTGTCTTAATACGCGACATATTCCACCGACTCTGAGCCAATGGTACGGTCGGAAGTAGACAGTAGACTCTTGTCGGGATTCTTGCTGCATCATGACAACATATTGCTGGAAAATTTCCGCAAGCAACTCCGCAGGTAGATTCGAAAGCAGGAGGAGGGTGTCTGGCTGAAGAGTGAGGCCGTGCGACGAATTATCCTGACCATGCAAGATGGTTTCATGTGTCCGTATCATCTCAAACCGAGATATCATTCAGATCCTTGGAAGCGGTAGTAAGACTCGTGAATATATGACGCAGATCCAAATTCAAAAACATATATGTACCTGCGAATTCTCACAGGGCCTCTAGATAGAAAGCCGAAGGTTTAAAATCGAGGATGAGCTTCAAAGTCAAAGAACAATATTAGTGGATGATGGCCGTTGTTGGAAGTTCGGTCCGAGATGTATACCCGATAGCCGGGGTCTTGGGCATTTGAACCTATTTGAATGTATGCAAAAAAGCACAGCAGCATAAAGAGTAATCGAAGACAAAAGTGTAGCTTGAATAACAAATTATGATGATCTATCGGATGGGTCCTGCAACGGACCTAGCCTCGGTAATAACTTGGCTTTACGAAAGGCATTGGGGTGAGTACTCCCTTCCGTAGCTTATTCCGAACGTCTACCTCCACGTCAGTGCCCTTCTTATGCCATCCAGACAGCACATATCCCATAGCAATGTTTTTGCTCAGCGTGGGGGAAGGAATTCCAGATGTGATAATACCTAGCGAGTTGAAATCATTAGAGGCGAATTGGGGCAATGATGACATTGAAACGACGTACCAATAGCATCACCACCTGAAGGCAAGAATATTTTGGCTCCCTCTGCGCGATGGTTAGCAAAGGAATGTCAAGCAATGCAAGGCGGTACTTACGTCTGGCAGGTGCACCTTCTACAACGAGACCAACACGTCTTCTTGGCGGACCCTCCTTGAGGTGTTTCAGCACAGTCTCTGCGCCGATGAAATCGCCCCGTTCCCTTCGATCCTTGCCTAGAGCCTTGTCAGCTTGGTGTGTACATGAGCAGGAAATTATATGTCGCACCAATGACCCAGGACAGACCGGCCTCGACCGGTGTGGTGTCCTCGTGTAGGTCTTGCCCATACAAGCACATACCAGCCTCGAGTCGCAGACTGTCTCGGGCACCGAGGCCTGTCAATTGTACCGGAGGCTTGGACAACAGCTTGGCAACATCGAGCGTTTGTGAAGGGGGTATCGAGATCTAAGGCAGGTTAGTCAAGTAGCAAAGCATCAAGAGATAAGAGTAACCTCACCTCAAATCCATCCTCTCCTGTGTATCCACCACGGGCAACATGAAGGTTAAAACCTTCGATTGGTACGAAGGCGGACTTTCCAAATGTGAGTGCCTTTAGATCGAAAGACGTCAACGCCTGGAGGTATTCTGCCGCCTGGGGGCCCTGTAAAGCGAGCAGCCCCCACTCCTCTAGAATCTCATGTTCCACTTTTCCGTCCTTGGCTCTTTCGCTCGAGTTCCACTCCTCAACCTTCTGTTTAAACCATGCCAGATCCTCCTCCCGACGTCCTGCGTTCGTGACGACGTAATACGCGTCTTGTGCATGCTTGGTGACGATAGTATCGTCAATGATACCGCCACGCTCGTTGAGAAGGACCGATAGTGTTGAAGAATACGGCTCGAGAGACGATAGGGATGAAGGTGTAAGCCATTCCAGGAAAGCGGTCGCAGTTGCACCTCGGAAGCTTAAACTGCTGTCAAGACATGTAGAGAGAAAGGAATTGAGTAATTACTTTGATTGAACCATGTGTCCGACATCGAATAACCCTATGCTTTGCCGGACATGATGATGACTTGCTACAGCACCGACGGAGCCATACGCAAGCGGCATGGAATACCCAGCGAAGGGCACCATCTTTGCCCCGTTCTCGACATGAAAGTCATACAATCCCGTCTTCTTGAGCTGAACGGAAGCTTTCAGCACCACCACTAATCCCCCCAAAAACCGATAACTGACTGACCTCTCCCGACAGCGTCGCCAAACAGCGTATACGAAGGCCACTAGACCTCCGGGCAGTTGTTCGAGCCACATTCGCGAGCCTAGCGAACGTCAAAGTTGACATTTTTGGTCGACTTAGCAGGTTTACGGAGGAGTCGACTTGGCTCCGTTCTCGCAAAAGTTCGAGTTTGGGCGGAAGGCCGTCGCGTTTAGCGCGGAGTCAGAAAGGCGGGATTAATTAGGAGATTTAATCGATGTTACATCAACAGCACTGTGTACAAGCCACTGGTACTGTTAACCACACCCATACTGTATCAATGAAGAATGATTAATGATTTCCTGCATAGAGTGACAAGCGAACCGGCGCAGTGAGTCCTGACCATATAACAATCCTTAGGGTTAGGGTTAAGGAAGGACCCCTGATAATACTGCCACAGATGTGCGTACCAAAAGGGCGGTCGGAGGATGGACCTCAGGTCCAAATCGTACCCAAGTGGGCGCAAAATTTGGTGAGGATAGATCCCAAATTGCGTACCGAAGTCGGGTTTGGCAAGAACTTAGATGCAAATTCGTACCACGCCCATCCCGGCCGAGCTGCCACCAGTTGCCGTCTACATTGTTCAACGCTCCGAATCGGACTATTTATGGGCCCTACAAGGTGTGTTCCTTTGTCGCTGTAGAGCACTGTATTTACAGCCATGTTTACCTTTGCTAGAGCTGTGGCCCATTATGATTACAGAGTTTCTTCACCCCTTCTACAGTTTGTTTCTGATTTATTTCAATCAGAGAAAACAAAGCAATTTTCCACTAAAATACATTTTTAAGGAGGTTTGGTGCCTATGTCCGTACCAAACTGGCGACCGCGCTGAACTTGGGTGCAAAAACGTACCAAACCGGGCAAAAGTCCCGCAAACCAATTCGGGCAAAAAAGGGCCGTTTTGGATCTAACATTTGGCGGTATTATCAGGGGTCCTGTTAAGGACCGTACTGTACCAGCACTTTGCAACTTTCAGGCCCCTTCTTCCAAATTTTCGCGAATCGTTCGAGATCGTTCGAGGATCACAGGCAACCCCATCTCCGACCGCGAAGAGCCACAGGATGATCTCTTTTTCAAATTTTACTGTGGCCTCTGGTCCAGACATGCAGCAGGCTACCGCGTGTGACAAACCATAACATCTGGTGATTCATCTATAATAATTCATTCCAAACGGCTAAAAGAATGCATGACACGGCCGCGTAGGCCACTCCTATTGTTCTCGCCATACCTTTGTTCAAAAACGTGGTGACAGGTTCGACCAGTTGCTTCAACCTGTGGCCGCTATTTGGAGCAAGCTGCTACGAAACAAAGACGTTGATATCCTGCGCCACGCATCGGGCGTTACTAGGCTCACGATATTATATAAAGCCCTCGAGCTAGAATGTGGCTCGCCCACTTTTTCCTATCCCTCAACACCACTATCATCACCATCACCATCTCAAGTCCAACGCCTCGCAGAATGCCTACTCTCAGCGATCTCCCTCCCGAGCTCAAGCGTCTAATCGTTGAGTGGGTGAAGAGCCTCAGAAGAGACGAATCTACAGACAGGGAATATGCATGCGACGAACTTACAGGCGACGAATCTACAGGCGACGAATCTACAGACGACGAATCTACAGGCGACGAACCTACAGGCGACGAATCTACAGACGACGAATCTACAGGCGACGAACCTACAGGCGACGAACCTACGGGCGACGAATCTACAGGCGACGAACCTACAGGCGACGAATCTACAGGCGACGAACCCACAGACGATGGACCTAAGAGCTGTCTTATAGAGCCGAGCTACGAGCATGACGTCCAATTCGAGCTCTCCAACCTTGCCACATGTTCACTCCTTTCTAAGGAGTGGAGAGATTGCACTCTCCCATACCTATATTCCACGTGGACTGTGACTTTTGCAGCGGAAGATCAAATCAAGTCTGGCAGCCGCATAAAAACGCTAGAGCAGATATACGATTTTGCGAAGGCGTCCCCCCACATCTGCATTCAGGTGAAAAAGCTAGTGCTCCAAGCGGTTGATGCCACCAAAATATTCCAGTTGAGGAATAATGATGTGAGGGATATTGACGCTTTCGACCTTGTCAGTATCCTCAACCTGCTCCCTCGCTTGCAAACGCTTTCGGCCAAAGATATCTTCCTGGATGTGCCCGAAGATGAGGACCTTACCCGCTTCGACAACCTGGCTCCTCCCTCACTCCAGTGGCTGAGTTGTTATTCGTCCGTTATGGGGGTGCAGCAACATTGCATGTTGGGTTTGCTCGGCTTGTTCAAACAAGTCAAACGTCTGGATCTTCAGTTTTTACCCGATTTGGGTGGCCCGAGCCGGGACGGTCTATTCTTACCTCTAAGAGTCAGTCAAGTCGAATCTCTTCATATCCGTCACTGTCCAGAGATACGCTTTATTCTTGAGGACTTGATGACTCCAGAGCATCGAAATGTTATGAGCCAGGTAACGACGCTGGAACTCGGGCTCGTCTGCCCCCACAGTCTCGAGACCGTGAAGAAGTTCTTGGGCATCGTACCGACGAGGAGCCTCAAGGAGCTGATACTGCACATGGACTTTGCCGCGCATAATTCGATCCAGTGGGGAGAAAGTGAGTTCATTCCACCCCTTTATGCCGAATGACGACCGACTGATAATTGCCCTCTATCTTTAGATGTCAAGACCTTCTTCTCTTCTTTCAATTTCTCGAAGTTACGAACACTTCAAATCCTATTTTCCGTTTGCTCAGACATGCGCGAAGACGCATGGACCAGTCTTGGATACTTCCTTTCCTCAGTCACGCCCCAGTGTTGTCCAAAACTAACGACCGTGAAGTTTGATATCGCCTTCTACGGTCGAGTATATCTCAGTGGCACGGCGCGACCCTCGGAAGAGCAGGCCCAGATCATTGAAGACGTTCTGCTACGACTTCCCGAACTAGAAACTATCTCCTTTTCGCCACGCATCGGTAAATTCTCCGAGGTTGCCAAAAGTATTATTGCGAAACTTTGGTTCCCCCGGTTGCAGAAGAAGCTGAGGGTCCATGAGGCACGAGTAGATGAGCCTGAGCACCAAGGCCGCCGAGTTCGGAATCGATACCATGGTCCGACTCGTCCTCCCTGGCAGAACGTAATGGATTGCATATGGAACGCCGATTTTGATTTTCAAATCTTCGGAGCGATTGTAAATGATATCCATGAGTAGATGAGCTGTAGCCATTGCATTGACTTGACTTGATAATACATGTATCACTGTGAAAACATCAATATTAATGTCCGGACTCGACTCGGACTGCCGCAGTACTGTTCAGACAGGATATCCGTGATCCGCCACACACACCGAGACGCAGGTTCGAACCCTTACCGTCGCGGTCACACAAATTCTTAGGTTTGCCAGAAAATGCCAGTGCAGCAAGTCTCAACTAATTTATCACAGAGCTGTAAGATCTAGGACTCAGCGAGGAACGAGTGGAACCCTAGAGTGGGGTCTATGAGAGAGCGGCTAAGTTGAAGATACATCAGGCGCGCTTAGCGCCGCCTGCACTCTTTCCTCATCCCTTCGTGCGCAGGACTTGCTAGACAGTCCTGTTCAACTCGCTCTTTTTTGTTTTGAGTCTTTTTACTACCTTAATCTACCGTTGAGGAATTACGACTATCTTAATTTCCTCAAAATCGAAAAGAAGACGTCACTTTCGCTCGAATGGCCGAGAGAATCACTCTCAACCCGTATCTCATACCGGCTCCGGATTACGCCGGAGAAGCTCACAGACCCATTCGTGAATACCTAGCACAGATAGGACAAAACGAAGAAGTAGCTATCGCCTCGCTCCTTGCGGGTTGGACGACCGACAACGCTGCAAAGCGAGTCGCGTGGGACCAACAAGTGGAAAGCGATGCACAGGTCGCAGCAGAAGAAGAACGGATAATCCAAGAAGAGCAGGATCGAGCACGATTGGAGGTCGAGGCAGAGAAGAAAGAAGCTGCCAAGAAGAGGCCAAAACTACCTCCTCTGGATCTATCCGTCGGTTCTGAGAGGAAGATGTTACGGCAAATATCACCGTACGCCCGGAACCTAGTAAAAAACCAAAAGAGATGTGACTTATGGTATTTCACGGCGGAGGGAATCGAGGAGGCTAAAGGTCTTTCCTTGACGCGATCGGAGGAGTCGTATGCTCTAGCGGGCACGGGCAGCAACATCACCCTGCAGAAGTCAGCGGCTCATAAGAGTTCAGCTAAGGCCGTCCCGGATTCGCTTCTCACTTTCTCTCAGTTTTCCATCGCTCACAGCCAACTTACAGAGCGCATGGAAGCACTCGACTGGGCAAGTGACATTGTTAAAATGTTCCAGAAGTTTTTCTACCTCCTCGAGCACCACGAGATTAGGTTGCGCGAATTCGGAGACCGAGCAATTCTTTTGTATCAAGAGAATGCTCGCATCGATTGGCACGCATACGCAGACATCCACGACAAGGTGTACAATATTGCCATTTTCAAGGAGGAGGATATTGAGGAGTGTTACCGCGACATTGAGGCGGGAGAAAACAAGAGCCTGAGATTGGCAACCAGAGCAGAGGTCAGTGTTTCCTTTTGTTCCCCCCCTCCCCATCCGCTCGTTTTTTCCTGTCAATCAAAAGAACATTCACTAACAAATTCCGTTTTTCCTTTTCATAAAAACCTCGCCCTTGCTCAACCTCAAAATTCAAAATTCACGCTGGTTTCAATATGCACGCACACGCATGATGTCGGGTCAACATCGCCCCCCCCCCACATGCACGTACGCTCGTACGCACACATGAACGCGCCTCGCACGAACGCACGCACACATACACACGCGCACACGCACGCACGCACGCACGAAAAATTTGCACGAACGCAAACTTGCACGCACACGAACACATGCACACACTCACGCACCCCACTACACGCATATGCAAATATCCTTTTGTTCACAAAACGAACAGTTGAGAGGCGGTAATCAAAGAGAACACCCGGTAGCACGAAACCCGACGTACGGCAGGTCCGCTTTCAGGCAGGAAACGCACACAACCCGCATTCGGGACGGTCGCTCAATGTCCCCAGCACGTCGAAGGAGAGGCGCAGGCGACGAACCCCTCCGAAGAGATCAAACCTTTCGCCCCCGAGATGGGACGAAATCCAAGGTCATATGCGCTCTATGCCTCGGTAGCGATCCCCACAGAGTATCACAGTGCCAGGCAACCTCTTTCTGGAATGGAGGCCCGACCAGATGCAAGAGAGTTCGGGGGAAAATCCTTACTCCCAACAACACCGAAATTTGCATCGACTGGCAAAGAGCGACGGGTTGCTCGGTCAAGAACAAGGGGCATCATCACGAGTGCTCGGGATGTGGGCGGCAGGAACATGGAGCCTTCGCATGCCCTCTCGCTCAGGCGGTTTAACCCTTCTACGCCTTTAATCGCGCGGAACTGGGAACACCTTATGAGCGAGGCAGGGATTTCTGAAAAATACCCGTACATAGTCAATGGTATAAAGCTCGGCTTCAACGTCGGCATACCCATCATTACATCCACACACACTCCTCCTAATAGCAACACTCTGTACGATAACCTCGCAGAATTTGAACGTATTGTAGACCACGAATTCGCACAAGAACGATACTTAGGGCCTTTTAATCAACAAGAGTTAGAAAGTTTGATTGGCTGTTTCCAATCCTCTCCTTTATCGCTCGTACCTAAACCAAACAAACCGCATATTTTCCGTCTGGTACAGAATTACTCTTTCCCTCGAAATCCGCGAGGAGACTACACATCGATAAATTCGCACATCAATTCCAACGATTTCCCGTGCACTTGGGGAACAGCTGACAGTTTCAGTTTGCTCATATGGCACCTTCCGCCTGGGTCACAGGGGGCAGTGCGAGATGTCTCAGAGGCCTACCGAATCATTCCTTTACATCATTCACAGTGGCCGGGAACAGTAGTCAGATTGTCCGAAAATGACGAGTTTATCGTCGACACGCAAGCAGCTTTTGGTTTAACAACTAACTCAGGAAAGTTTGGCGGCATAACAGACGGAGGAAACGATATCATGCGTCACAAAGGATTAGGACCAGTGATCAAGTGGGTTGATGATCATGTTTTTATCAGAATTCTTCTGAGACACCTACGGAAATACAATGAGCTGCGAAGCTTCTGGGCATCCATCATAGCCAAGAATGGAGGAAGGCATCATGTAAAAGGGAGACATTTGTATCGGGGACGACCCCTTCCCAACGGACGAACCGAAGAATTCGTGGAAGACATGTCTTTCCCGGTGCAGGATTTGTCTAGGAGAACTGCAAGATCGGAAAGCGATGCCCAGTTCTCATGCAACCTAGACGACATCAATTGGATTTCAGATCAGCTAGGCATACCATGGCAGCTTGAAAAGGACCAATTGTGGAGCTCCTCCATAGTTTTTACAGGTTTCGTTTGGGAAGTAGACAAGAAGACTGTCACGTTAAGCAGCGAAAAGCGATCGAAATACAGACAAGCTATCATGGAGTTCCAGGGGTCCCGAACACATGCCTTGAAGAGCGTGCAGAAGTTATATGGAAAACTTCTTCACGCCTCGTTCATCATTCCAGAGGGCAGAGCTTATCTGACAAGCCTTGAACGCTGTCTGGCTCTTTTTCACGACGCACCATTCAAACCGCTAACTCCCCCACGGGCGACCAAAGGGGATCTGGATTGGTGGTTAACCACCCTTTTGGGAGATGGACTCTCCCGAGCGCTGTACGACCCAACAGTCATTCAAGACTTACATGCATTCTCAGACGCAAGCTCGGGCGTGGGAATCGGTGTTCAGCTGGGAAACCGATGGAGAGCATGGAAACTCAGAGATGGTTGGAAAACCGAGAAACGGGACATTGGGTGGGCAGAAGCCATTGGTTTTGAATTCCTCATCCGGACAATCATACAGATCATTGGCGGCGGACGGGCTATTCGAGTCTACGGAGACAACAAAGGTGTCGTTGAAGGCTGGTGGAATGGAAGGAGTCGGAACGAACAAACCAACGCTGTTTTCAGACGCATCCACTCCATTTCTCGGGTTTCCGAACTCAGAGTCCTCACAAGTTACGTCGCAAGCGCGAACAACCCAGCTGATAACCCTTCCAGAGGGATTTTCCCACCTCTTCAACTCCTCCTCCCACCTATCACAATCCCAGACGAGATCAGAGATTTTGTCGAAGACTTCGACTTTCGATTCGTTCCCGTGGGAGTCTCAAGTTCAAGCCAACCAAAGCCTCAAAGAGAAGCCGGAAGGGAGCAGCGAGCCTTCGCTTCCTTTGAACAGTCCAACAGGGAAGGAGAAATCCTCATCTCCCTTTCAGAGGAATCGGATGATTAAATTGCGCTCAAGTGCGCAGCAACGGGACCTCGTACCAGGGTTTCAGATCACAGCAACGCGACGTAACGAAATTGACGGCAGATTGGCACCATCCGTTCTCAGACCCAAATGCTCGGCAGCCAATAGGCTTGTCATGTGGAAACCTGCAGATAGCAGTAGAGAAATTGTGGAGGCGAGGAGCTCTTGGATATCCAACGATGACATTGCCAGAATTACTGCCGTCACAACTAGAGCTTGGGCTGTGAGCACGGCAACGCTCTATGGGTCGGGTCTCCTGGTTTTCCACGTTTTCTGTGATGAGCGGGGAATCCCGGAGAAAGATCGTGCTCCAATTAGCGACGATGTTCTACAACTTTTCCTAGCCACGTTAGCGGGTTCCTACGCAAAGTCATCAATCGTAAATTACTACGCAGGAATCCGAGCTTGGCATGCCGTGCATCGTATCAATTGGATGATCGACAAAGACAGGTCGGCACTTCTTATCCGAGGGGCAGAAAATCTTGTTCCGGCATCCTCAAAACGAGAACCAAGAGAGCCGTATACCAAGGAGATTGTCACAGTAATCATAGGCGAACTCACCCTTGGAAACAGCTTTGACACGGCAGTGCGAGCATGCATGCTAGTGCTCCTTTGGGGGATAGCGAGGACAGGAGAGTGTACAACGAAGACGGAGAAGCATAGCGACTTCAATCCTTCCACGCAGGTCAGGAGGTGCAACGTGCGAGACGAGATGGACCCCCGTCGAGAGCTGAAGGTCAAGGTCATACATATTCCGTCAACAAAGGCAGACCAGCAGCAAGGCGAAGATATTTCTTTCGCAAGACACCCGGGCCCGCTCTGCCCAGTCACAGCTTTAGAGGAGCATTTTCGAGTTAACAATCCTGCAGAGGGGGAGCATTTATTCGCTTACACAAAGCAAAGAACCAACAAAAGGGTTGCTCTATCACGAACGGCTTTTCTCAAGCGCATTCGCTCAGCAGCGGTGACGGCGAAACAGCCATTGCTATCGGGGCACGCCTTTCGCATAGGAGGCACTTTGGAATATCTCCTTCAAGGAGTTCCTTTCGAAGTTGTGAAGGCTCTAGGCAGATGGAAAAGCGATGCTTTCCAACTTTACCTTCGCCGACATGCGCAAATACTTGCGCCATACTTGCAAGACAGGCAAGAGTTGCAAGAAGAACTCACCCGGTTAACCATTGCAGTTCCACCGGTGAGATGAGTCTCAGTAAGCTTAAGTCCATATCTCCTATAGTACTTGGGGCTCGATCTAAAACGATGCGTCGCTAGGACTCCTAATTGCTTGGGAATCGCTGCCTCAATCGAGTCCCCTCTACGCCAGGTTACTGCGGACTTACTTCTGTTGCGTTGGAAATCCTGCTCATAGCAGGTTTTTCGCCCACTCCTTTTTCCTTTCTTGTAATCAATATTACATCACCATTTTCCTAGGCATAACACTCCTTTATATCTCGCATAATGTACTACCTGTTGTACCTAGTCATTTTATTATGCCCGAATTGCATGTCATTTTATTCGGAGAACATGCCGAAAATCATAGATGTAAGATCTAGGACTCAGCGAGGAACGAGTGGAACCCTAGAGTGGGGTCTATGAGAGAGCGGCTAAGTTGAAGATACATCAGGCGCGCTTAGCGCCGCCTGCACTCTTTCCTCATCCCTTCGTGCGCAGGACTTGCTAGACAGTCCTGTTCAACTCGCTCTTTTTTGTTTTCCACCACCCGTCCCAACAACTATATTACATCCTTTTCTTTTGACTAGTCAGCTAGTCAAAACACATAATTTAGCGCTTAAATAGCCGAACGCCACAACATGTATATAAAAACCTTAGGAAATTATTCCCAGGCGCAGTCAAACCAACATCGACATGTCCACGGAGCCAGAGTTGGTTCCTTGCGAGGTCAGGGTTGACCCGGAAGATTCAGACATCCTTTTCGTTGATTATCACCCTCAGACGCAACCTTCGCAGTCCAAATCATCCAATCCAAGCCTTCCTAAGCCACTTCACCCCCCGCCCAACTTGGTCAGACATGCTAGGCCCTCGAATCATCACAACACTCCTGATGTTGTCCCAGTTTACGTTCGGAACTCGCCTTTACACCCTCCTTTCCTCCAGCAATCAGGATGGGCGTTGGCGTGTGCTCCAGAATGGAAAATAGCGAGGGGTATGAGCATAGTGGTGTACGAGGAAGGATCCAGTGAGGACAAGAAGAAGAAAAAGGGCTTCAGAGGGAGAGTGGGTCCCATACAAAAACTGTGGAAGGAATTCGTTCAGTTTAAGATTGAAGGAGAAGCTGGGACTGAAGGATTAGACCTTTTCGCTCAATATTCCGCCGTTTCCATTCCTTGGCATCTTAATGCCTTCTGCTACATGTTTCCACATCGTCTACCCCCCATTAACTTCGACATCGCACCTTATAGTCCACCCGCACCTTCCAACTCTCTCGCGCTTCCTGATCCAAAAGGGAAAACAAGCCGGAAATCAGCGGAGATTCAGATCGAGAGTCTCACGGATTCGGACGAGACTGAGTGCAGCGATCAGGATTACTCTTCCGAAGAGCCGGAGCCTCTCTCCTCAGTCTATCTCTCAGACAGCCTTTTCTACCGATCAGAGAGTAATCCCTCTTCTCTCGCGTGCGAAGCAGGATCGAACAACTCAGAAATCGAACCAGTAGAGTAAGAACGCGAGATCAAACGCGTAGAGACATTTGTTTTCTCGATCTCCGAGCGGCATAGGTAGTCAGACGGCGGCCACCCACACCTCCCTTGTATCCCGTCCCTCCCATCGCTGCCTCAATCGAGTCCCCTCTACGCCAGGTTACTGCGGACTTACTTCTGTTGCGTTGGAAATCCTGCTCATAGCAGGTTTTTCGCCCACTCCTTTTTCCTTTCTTGTAATCAATATTACATCACCATTTTCCTAGGCATAACACTCCTTTATATCTCGCATAATGTACTACCTGTTGTACCTAGTCATTTTATTATGCCCGAATTGCATGTCATTTTATTCGGAGAACATGCCGAAAATCATAGATTTTAAACGGGCCGACAAGGAGTCGTAAGCGTATACGGTAAGCGCTGATCCAATCTTGCGTTGAAATTGATTGAAAAAACTGTTTCAGGGTGCCACTCGTTTCGTTTGCGAACTTGAAGGCGGCGCTTGAGCAGGAAAATTATCCCGAAGTACTCTCTTCTCCCAAACCCTGAAAGCCCGAGAGTAAGATGAGCCATACGACGCTTTCATGAGACCAGCCTTCTTGATCAAGTACGTATCATCATTCAAGTCGTGAACATTCAAGACCTCCACATGTTTACCGGCTCTGCTGACCACCAAGAAGATGATTCATATGCTGGGACGGCCCGCCGCAAGATTCGCTGTAATTCTTCCTTCGCCCTTCGAATCGAGAACCATGCAGAGAGCTTGCATCCCTAGACCATATGACGATCCTTATCTTGCCATCTTCTTGAGACGAGTCACTTATAAAGGCAGATATAGGCCACGCTCTCCAAAACATCAAACGCTGCCAGTGTGAACGATGTTGGATATTAGCCTTTTTGTCCTTTTATCATGGATATTATACCTCTGCAGCTGGAGTCAAGCATTTCGCCTGCGACCTTCAGAACATTTGCCGTCGGTTCCCAAAGATGCAACGGAACCCAATGATGCACTATTCTTCGATGTACGTTCCAGAAATATGTCTCCCACGCTTCGTCCTGAACATTTCTTGGTTCCTAGATGCCTATAGATCACTTTGGAGACGCCGGCGCCGGGACCTTCAAAAATCGCTACTGGATCAATGCAACGTATTATGAGCCTGGTGGACCTGTCTTTCGTAAGTTTGGCCAATCTGCGAGCAAAAATGGCTCTCTAATCTAGGGGATAGTCTTTGACTCTGGCGAACAAAACGCAGAACCATTATTACCCTACTATTTGCAGGTATGACTTACAGGAGACGTATCTCAGCCGCACCCTGAATGGGTGAATTTCAGGAGTACCATGGACTTTCCGCAACAATGCAAGTCGCTAAGCGGTATAAAGGTCTCGCTATTTTATGGGAACATCGGTTTTATGGGGCTTCTCTGCCATTCCCGATAAATGTGAGTTCCCTGCTTGTCAATCTGAAGTAGTCGTTCATTGTTGAGAGTAAATATAGAAAAATACAACTGCGGACCAATGGCAATTCCTTACCACAGAACAAGCTTTGGAAGACGTGGTATACTTCGCCGATAAGTTTACACTCCCGTCGACGATTCACAGTCAAGTGTCTTCCGGAAACCTGAGCTCTGTTTCCCTTCACCCATCCGTCACGCCCTGGGTCTGGCTTGGTGGATCGTACCCTGGTATACGCGGAGCCCTCATCCGGATCCGCAACCCCTCTACGATTTTTGCGGTTTGGGCGTCTTCCGCTCCGGTTGAAGCCCAAGTCGACATGGCTTCCTATTATAAAGCGGCGGAGCGCAGTTTGACGCGGAATTGCTCTGCTGACTGGGTCGCGGTCACGAAATTCGTAGACGATACCTTGATGAATGGGAGTGAGGAAGAGCAGATCAGCTTGAAACAGAGATTGTTGCAGGCCAGAGCTGCTGGACCTACGAACCCGGGCGCAACTGTCAGTAATCAAACTGCCTCGAGTGCAAGTAACGTAGAGGCAGCTGGAGTTCTGATGGACCCCTTGAGCTTTTATCAGGTATGACATGAAGAAACATATTGATGCGTACTCACCCGAATATTGAATATAGTACTACGGTTTCGAAGCGTCGCTTTTACCGTTCTGCAATGTGTTGGAAACGAAAAACAACACTGCGGCGCCTCTAGAGGCTGGACTGGCAGCGACGTTCGGCATCGAGGTCGCACTCGAAGCCTTTCTGAAAGGAATTGCAGAGATAGATTATGATTCAATTTCCGGAAATGCAGATGATCCCGTAACAGATATGTCGTGGATGTGGCAATATTGTTCAGAATATGGTCAGTCGCATAGAGAGACGACGCATATCATTTGCACTGAAACAGCGTTTACTTGATCGTCTAGGCTTCTACCAGCGGGGCGACCCGGAAAATCCCCTGTCCATCGAAACGTCTTTTCAGTCTCTGGAGCTGTTTCAACAGGAATGCAATTCGACATTTCCTGAAGGTCTTCCTTTGTCGCCTCAAGTTCAGCACGTCGACAAATACGGTGGATGGAATATGACACCGTCTAATGTATTGTTCACGAACGGAGAATGTGAGCCATCCGCGTCAGTCGTGTTGCTCAAAGTCTAGAACCCATTTCTTAGTTGATCCGTGGAGGACCATGGGCCTGGCTTCAATCGAGAGCAACTCACCGCAACGACTCCCAAGCGTTGTGGTTCCCAGGTATGATCTACAATACACGCATCATTCATTCATATTACTGAATACATTACCATCGTTCACTGGCAGATGTAATAGCGCCCCAGCTTACCCCTCTTTCTTCGGGATGACCCATTCCAACATGGTCCACGTTTCTGATCTCCGAGTACTGCTTACACCTGATGCTAATCATACCGACTTCAAAACTGTCGGTTTCTACAGCCCGATTGCTCAGGAGCCATTCTATTCGGGGCTTGGTCTGTTTGAGCTAGCGCTAGATTCGTGGCTTCCTTGCTTCGGCGAGAGAGATGGTGTCCTGAGTTCTTCGCAGTCCGCGATACAAACCTGATACGGAGCTTCAGTAATACAGCGCTCGGCCTGCGAGCATGCGTTTCATCTTAATGCCTGTGCAGGGCGTGTTACGTTTTTGTCAATCATCTCGTCCTGTAGGGCAAATCCGCGATATCTGACGATACATTTGACCATAATATTGTCCACTGCGCCCGCTGGCCTGGCGTTGAACCAGAAAAAGTCTAGGAGTAATTTGCGATGAGTTTTGTCGGACATGGTTTCCTGCGGCAGGCATACGGTCAATCGTCACCGTTCGGGATAACGGTCCGGGTCTTGTTCCTCTCGGCGTCTAGGCAGAGAGCTTGTTCTGATCACCTCCAGCTTGGGCTGGATCCTTCGAGGGCCGCATTTTCCCCTTGCAATTCAATATTCAGCCTGGTTTTCCTACGACCTCGCAACCGCAGAAAAGGCCAGACGCACAGAGATTGAGGCCGGTATGGGTGATTTCAGCGTTCCGCCTCGAGGATCTCTCGCCTACAGGGCGGAGCAATCAGGCCACATGTGTCACCCATAGGCAATTGCGCATGACCGGATAAAAAGCAAACGGAGGTCAGAGTATCTTCTTTTCAAACATACACAACTTCCCCTCCTTTGCTGTTGAACATACCCTTTCCCGCCGACTAGTGATGCGGTGTTTGAGTCTCTTACTCGCCACCGTCGCACTGTCTTCTTGTGCCGCAGGCTATCCTGGCGGTCACAAGGACATATACCACGATTCTTATGGACACGACCTTCGTAACGAACTTCACAGACGAAATATTGTTTATGATGGGAATATCGCCGCTTCGTACGACTTTGTGATCGTAGGCGGAGGGACCGCTGGTCTCGTTCTCGCAGCTCGCCTTTCCGAGGATGCCAACACGACGGTGCTCGTACTCGAGGCTGGAGATACTGGTGACGCAGTGAGCAGCTCTATCGGTACGCCATCCGAATCCTGCCCACATGCTCCTAGCGCTTAATCTTATTGTAACAGACATTCCGGGAGATGCATATTATTTGTCCCTACTCGGCACCTCTTATGACTGGAAATATACTACCGTCCCTCAGGCAGGCGGTGACAACCGTGTAGTTCCTTGGGCTCGCGGTAAAGTCCTTGGTGGGTCCTCAGCCGTCAATGGCATGTACGCAGTGCGGCCATCGAAGCTCGAGTTAGACACATGGGCGGCGATGATAGATGGTGGTGACCAATGGAATTGGAATAGCATGTTCGCAGACATGAAAAAGAGTGAAAACTTTACTGCGCCCAGTGCTGACATCCAAGCCGCCGGGAATATCATGTACGACGCTTCTAGCCATGGTACCACCGGTCCTCTCCATGTCTCGTATCCTGGATAGTACGTCACAATATTTGAGCGTCGTGGTTCTGCTACTAACCCAATGCTTTTTGCAGCATTGTTCCGGTTGTGGGTAACTGGACGCAGACCCTTGCTGATATCGGTATCCCCTTTTCTGCCGACGCAAATGGCGGTGACGGATGGGGTGGATTCATTGCTACATCGACTATCAATCCCGCCAACTGGACACGATCATATTCTCGCTCGGCTTACATCGATCCTCTACCTCCCCGCCCTAATCTCGCTATTCTAGCCAATGCAACTGTCACCCGAATTCTTTTTGCTTCCAACTCATCCCAAGGAAACCTGACGGCGAATGCGGTCGAATACGCTGCCTCTAGCAATGCACCCCGGTTGACGGTCAATGTCACAAAGGAGGTCATACTCGCCGGCGGAGCCATCGGTAGTCCGCATGTCCTGATGCACAGTGGTGTAGGTCCACAAGACATTCTGCAAGCCGCGGGTGTCCCTGTGAACCTCGCGTTGCCAGGTGTTGGACAGCATTTGCAAGATCACATCGTACGTTATCAATAAATATCCGTTGGTCCTTAGGTGATTTACGCCTTTCCCAGAGCACTGAAGTAGTCTGGGAGACTTCTGATGAGACAGCAGCATCTATCTACGCCTCAACATCTCCGGTTCGTAAATCATTGATTTCACGAGCAATTCACGTCGTATTCATGTCTATTCAGCAGTCAACCGGTGCATCGTCACCGTTCCTCTCATTCATAAACTCAGCTACGGCTTATGCCAATATCTCTGATCTTGTCGGTCTTGACACATATCAGAGCTTCCAGGCCAATATCGCTAGCGCGATTGAGACGTCAGCTTCGTCCCTGGTACCTAGCACAGACCCCACCGTCCAGGAAGGTTACAAGGCGATCTACAACGCCACCGCCAACATGATGATGACCCCGGTCGGCCAAATTGAGATCCTATTGAGTCTGACTGGTTCCTCTCAGGGCGGTGCGAATAGCATAGCTATTCAAGCTGCTCTTCAACATCCTTTCAGGTGGGTTTCCCAGCTGGTCTAAAACTACACAATCACTTACGATCGTTATTGAACCTCAGCCAAGGCCACCTGTACATCAACAGCTCAAACCCTTTCGACGATCCTGTGATCGACCCGGGATACTTGTCTCATTCTGCTGGTAAGTCACCTGGGACATAGAATTTGAAATTATTATTGAGCTTGCGCCTAGATCTGGTTATGTTCAGAGAAGGTCTCAAACTCTGTCGAACATTAGGCAATACTGCACCCCTCAGTAGTGCGATGCTCCAAGAAATCAGCCCGGGGCCGTCTGTCCAGACCGATGACGACTGGGACACCTGGCTTGCTACCACGTTTGGGACCGAGTACCATCCTTCGTGCTCTTGTGCCATGTTACCGCAAAATCAGGGAGGCGTCGTTGATACCAATTTGAAAGTTTATGGTCTCGGTACGTTACCTTTTCGTTGTTTCACGCCTACGATTCTTTTCCTTATCGTACCCCTTTTCCCCCAGCGAACGTCAGAGTAGCGGATGCGTCTGTGTTCCCGATACAGTTCGCGGCTCATGTACGTCTTCTTGATATCGTAGCAGATATTAGCGATGTACTAACTAGACTACAGCTTCAAGCACCTGTTTACGGTCTCGCAGAACAAGCCGCGACCATCATTCGTTCACAATACAACGGGGTCGCCATTCCCCAGCCTAGCTCTGTCACTCCACCAACGCCTACCACAACGCAAAAAGGCCCGACCCAGACAGACAACAATACGAAAAACGGTGCTACATGGTCAAGACCACATCTGGGGTTCTCGCTAGCGTGTGTTGTCTTTGCAGGAGTGGCATCAATGCTATGATCTGGGATTGTCTCTCTTTTTTGGACAGTTATCCCATTTCTCGTCGGGTTTATCTCCTGGACAAAGTTTCGAACAGTTTAACGGACAGCGTGACTCTTATCTTTGCCACACATCTCCACTCTTTATTCGTAGCCAATCGGCTCATCTATGGACTAGACTCGTTACCAAGTACTTTTGTTGTGTTATAGCATGTTGTGGACTCTACTTCTGTAGAATATTGTATCTCCTCGTACCACTAGTAGTAGCATACTATTTCGTTCCATACCAGGACTGTAACACACTATACCATCCCATTCAATCGGACAGTTTTGTTACCTTCACACCACTTTGAGCGTATCACTGGCATTGCATGTAGGTCATGCCTTGCTTTAAGGGGATAGAGGTTGGATAGTGACATCTTCGTCAATGTCACTACCTATAAAATTTGCGCAGTGTTTAGGAGGTCAAGAGAAAATAAATATGATCTCTTACGAACGGTATTGATTTAGACGCTATGGCCTTCTCTCACCCCGTAAGTGTCGATATCGCTTTCAGCGTTGGGTCATTTACTGGGTGTTTCTGTTATCATACACTGAATACAGTATAAAGGGTTACATGAAACCGAAATTGAGTGGTAGTATTTGACCAAACCAAAGCGAGTCTCAAATGATAGCATTGACTCCTACATGAATGATGCTAGTGCACGTTTGTTAGCACACGCAGACGATATAAACGATACTTCACTCACTCATCAGCAGGACCAAGCCAATTCGCAGTTTCAGGGAACATAGTCGCTGAGACAAATAGTGAGACAGGGACAGAAATAGACGGTAAAGATAGCGCATACCCAAACGACGATAGAGCTCTTCAATTAGGAAGCTTCTGCACCAATATACCACGTTCATCGTTCTGCTGGTTGCGGATATTTTGCTGGTCACGACGTAATGGGGCACACTGACAGGCCGAGGATAGACTGTTTGAACGCGAATAGACAGAGACTAACTTGGGATACGTACATATGAGTCGTTCTTCGGGAGACTCGTTTGATCTCTTGTACTGTCTGTGCGCAGCCTTGTGGGTCCTCTCGTATTTCCAGATCACAAATCAGCTTGATCATAGTGTCAACCTGGATCCGCATCAGTTCAAGGCTCATGGAATTATTTTGCTGCGCAAACCTTCATATCCAAGGACTCTCTGTAGCCGAGGCGATACGTAATTGTATAGAATCCTGTGATTGGTCATCTATCAGAATTACGGCTCATGAACTTTGCAAATAGTGGAAATTTACCTTGGACTGCGGAAACCTTGTTCACGGTGAAACGGTCCTCCTCGGGAACTCGGGCTATTGACAAAACGTTTACGGATAGGAATATCTACGAGCAACGATCAGCGTACGACGTAGGGATACATTTAGGAAACGAGACATACGACGACTCGAGGGAGAGCTGGCCATTGACGTATAAAACCTATATATGATAACATCAACACAATAATAGGACAAAATCAATAGAACAAATTACCGGTAAATGAATGGGGAATTCCTTTTCCGGTTGTCATTCGGTGGAACACTGCACATGTTGGCAAACGCGCCAGTTCTAGCGTGGAATTTGCGTTATCATGAGGGAGAGGCGCCTCAACTAAACCATCATTGTCTCGAATGAAATATTTCTCAGTGGCGTAGCCTGTTTCTTCATGGGGAAGATACTGTATTTCCATAGCTTCTGGGTGTTCTGAGGCTAACGCTGTATCATCCTCTTGCCGTAGAATGAGGCGGTTTAAGTCTCGACGGTTGACACCATCGAAGGAATCCTCGAGACCCTGAGAATATGGAGGTTAGCGTCAGTACGGGTACAACGTTTAATTGATCGTACTTTCGCCCAACTCCAGAAAAGCATTATCGTAATCCTGCGGTACGTTAGCTTCAAACTATGTAGAAGGTACTAAAGACTGCTGCTACACACATGATAATACCGATAACGAGGGGGACCCATGCTCCTTGAGGAACCTTCTTCAGAGCCGCTCCCCAGAATAGTCCTTCAAACACAGTTAGGATTAACCAGAAGAAGGGGAGGAGGACAAGGATTGTATGCGCTTACCATCAAGGAACCCAAATACAAGGAAGAACGACAGAACAACGAGAACGTGTAGATGTTTGACGAACTTCATCTGGACGGATATGAGGATGGTTGTTGAGAACATCACAGTTGCTACCGAGAATCTTTTTTTTTCAGAACGTTAGACGGCGATTACCAGGGGAAAGAGAAAATTCCCACCCATAGGCGTTGGTCAGCTTGACAGGATCCTTGAATGTTGCAACGACAATAATGGTGACGATCATCACTGAGTGTCACTGCGTTAGAAGTGGTAGCTCGGGATCAGAGGTAATTGGAGACACACGTATCCAATTCACAGCAGGTATATAGATCTGTCCATAATGAGTCTCGGACGTATGAACGATGCGTAGCCTTTTCAATAGAGTGAGTAGATGTTATACCACTTCTGCGCTCAGGACTTACGGAGGAAGAACATGCATCTTGATAAGTTGTTGTATGAGACTGAACGAGGCAGTGATCAGGGTTTGGGAGGCGATAAACTATGAATAAGATACCGGTCAATGGCGGCAGATACGTAGCTGGAATCGAACGACACTTACTGTCGCCAGAATTCCAAAGACAAACATGATCCTGGTACAATGCTGTCAGTTCACAACATGTGGATAGTATCGCACAGAAAAACTGACCAGTACAAAGGACCGTTGGGAGATCCTGGGATCGTGGCATAGAACAGGTTGGCCAAGGCAGTCTCTCCGTCGACAATGAGGCGAGCGCCTTGCCCGAGGTACGCCAGGACAACGGAGGGGTAAACGAAGCAACTGAAGGATAGTTGAATAGACAACATATTGAAATGTCCGAGGCTGCATGACCCATTGTCAATACCTCTTATCCATGCGGCAGTATCAGTAGGATATACCTCGCGAACATCGCTTCACACCCCGTAAGAGCAAGAAGCACGCCAGCCAGGATATCGTAGTTCTTGGTGCGAACGAAGACTGAAATATTGTGAGCGAGAGGTGAAGGCATTGTAACGTAGATATGACTCACGCATGATGGCCCTTGAAGGATCGAATGCCCTAAACACCCCGGGATAAGAGACGATGTTGACGATACCCGTGGCGGCTAGCAAGATGAGCCAGACAAAGGTTGCTGATGTATCATCAATTCAGCTGATAGCCATAAATACCAAGGGGGGTAGGTGGCATACCAGGAGCGAACAAGAAGCCGAGTTGAGACGTCCCGCGGGACTGCGCGAGAAAGAGTACGACAAGGAGGGCCTGGCAGTACGGAAATGAGCCGTTGTCGAGTACAAAGAAGAATATACTACATACGATAGAGATGGGTATCACGTCGTTGGCTACGGATGGCTTGGCTACCGCTATACCAGCAACGGCACTGGTCACTGACACAGCCGGAGTGAATATACCATCTGCTAGCGTCAGAGCTGTTCCGAAAAGACACTGACGGTCCCCCTTCAGTAAACCTGATACACGGAGGAAAGTGAGAAGCCTACCCAAACGAAAAGCGGGAATTGCAGTTTGGGAGAGATATCAGGCATCGGGCCCGAGGCGGGATCGGAGGAAGATACAGTAGTAGAAGCTTCCTTCTCGTTTGCCAAGGGGTCCAAGACAAAATTATCGTCGGGAACATGGCGTTTAGGTGGGTAGAGACCTTGATATAGAGCAAATGTGCCTCCCTCGCCTGAATAGAGAGTGTGAAACCAGTTAGAACCCAGACAAACAAAAAAACGGAGGGCAGTATGGCAGACCTTCCATAGTGCCAAATCGCAGACATATGAATACCTATAGAGAGAGTGCAGATAATGAGAGTTACCAGACCAAATAACGACTGTTTGAATAACGCACGTATTTGAGAAGAGGCAAAAGCGTCAGAGCCCAAATAATAGCACTGAGCCCACCAATGACATCTTCCTCGGGAGGAACGGCACTTGAGGCGGGCCAGATGCCGTTAAGAGTGTACAGGGGGGATGTACCGATGTCAGAGTAGATGATGCCTCAAAACCAAATTCAGTGACAACGACGCAAGTAAAAAGAAATCGTGAGACATGCGTACCTAAGGTCTGAAAAGACAATGTCAGCAATGCGAGACGTTGCGCGCGCGTAGCGGGGTTGGAAGCCTTGCCCGCTTCAGCGGCTCCGCGGATACTGCTCATGCCGCGATGTGAGAGAGGAGACAAAGCAGCTGCGTAAAAGACAAATAAGACAGAATGATGCTTGCGAGAGAGGTTTATAGCTCAGCGAAATCCTTCCCAGTACCTTGCCTATCACTGAAGCATGTGTTACGACATTGCTGTGCATCTCATACCGGTTCCTGTCCGTAAAATTTCAGACTGTCGATGTCGCTAGATCGTTTACGGAGTGATGAAGATGATGAAAACGTAGCGAGACATTTCTGCGGATGGGTGGAATGAAGAAGGAATCTTATCAAACGAAAGGCGATATTCCCTCATAGGCGGTAAACTTTCATCGAGGGAAGGTACGATCGCTCCAGAGTCCTGAGAACAGGTTGAGTTGAATGAGCCATTGGAAGGAGGTGAAGACAGGAGAAAACAGGAAGTGATTCGATTGCCAAGGCTGCGCGACGTCTCGGCTCATACGGGCGTGTGTTCAAGTTTGGACTGGTTGAAACATAGTGTATCTTTCTGCAAGCTCCAATGGTGGTAAATAACAGAAATATTACAGGTTGTATACAATTGCCCGAAGATGTTACCGTCGTTTACGTTTGTTTCTTGGATCCGTCCGGATCCTTTGCGGCTCGTTGGTCCTGATATTCCTTCACTCGACGCCGAATCTCCGTTCGCCTTTCTTCCCCGTATTCCTTCGCCTCAGCTCGAGCGCTGGCGAGGTTCGCAACTGCGGCGCGATGGGTTTGGTTCAAACTGTAGAATGGGACTATGGCAGCCGGAGCAAGTCCCATGCCGATGGCCTGAATCATATATCAGTCGCGTATCACATTTGTAGAAATCAGACAGACCAAGACTCCCACACACACCATGACCCAATCCTTCCATCGATCGTCCGCTGCAGTTTCCCAGTCCGTGTTCACGGCCGTCGCCCTAGGATCCGGTCTTGGTCGTTGTCTGCGAGCCATTGACTCCCTCCTATGGTCAAATTCATCCCAAACAGGATCGTATCCTCGTAGTGGCTTGCGCTTCAGGATATCGTACGCTCGTGAGATAGATTGAAAACGAGCGTGTCGGATATCGGCCGGGATATGGCGACATCGTGGAGAGTCTGGATGATGCACTCGCACCAATTCGTAGTCTTGGATGTTAGCATGCGTGGAAAACAACTACTGTTCGCCTTGAGTCCATCCATGTCAGTTGTGATTTTGCGTACATCTCGACTTGATATCCTGCTGGCTCGCTCCTAAAGGGAGATGGAAAATCTGCAGAGGCGTTGGGTGTCGATTGACGGGGAAAGGAAACAATTGTGAGGATGTCGAGGCCCTACGAGTTTGTGGGATGGCCCTGTGCATTAGGCTCGTAAACAAAAAGCCTTCAGGAGGACGAGAATATTCGTACATGGTTCGGAAGACTCAGAGCCGCCTTCCATATTGGGCGCTTGTGTCCAGCCTTGAATAATGCAGTTTTATCAATGTAGCGATAGTAACGTATTGTATTGCACTGTAATTTCTGTGAAGAAGTGCAATGTTCAGCTGTGATCTTGCCAGAATTTTCTCCTTATTTCTTCCGCCCCTCAAGCGAACAAAGGAGGAAAATTGTCTGCACTGGAGGCTCCGTGCTGTTCAGGTGAATGTCAACGTCAAATTTCTCTCTGAAGCAAGGCGTAAAGTGATGTACAACGCCAAGATATACAACTCCTCCGCAAACTCTTCGACGGTCGCTCTCATTGGCTTCATATTCCCGAAGTCAGTCTATCAAAGTTTTACTTGTTTTTGTTTTTGTGGAGGCCAGAAGACTGTTAGTTAATTAGCGCAATAAATGGTATTTAGTGTGCCAGGGTCACCCGTGAGTACAGATGCGGGGCCTTCTGTGACAGTAGCTTGGTACTCATTCAGGCCTAACGTTGAACAGCCATCATCGAAGTCTTCAAGTTCAACAAGTTTGGTTAACCATTCCTCGACTTTCATCTTGGAGACCCCGAGCTCATCTTCTAATGGCTCAGTATCCTGTGCATCCATTGAGCCCGCAAATTTATAGCACCACCGGCAACTGGCCTCTCCACTGGAATCAGAGCAAACGCCGACGAAGGGTTCAGGTGTCGCAACTCCAGTCTCCTCAATGATCCATTGTTGCTCCTGTTCCAACAGGTCCCAGGGCCAAGACCTTTAGTTAGAGATCTTGATCCAAGGCGTTGTGCTGCAACAATTTGTTGTTCCTAGTAGGCTGTAAGTCGACAAACGATAGAGACATAGCTGTTCTCGACGGACCTCAGGAAGCGATATCGGGGGCGTCGAAAAGAATATCCATTGCAGGCTTCATCAGTCGTTCTAAAGAGTAGTCAATTCCTCCGTCGTAGGGTGCGTCTGATAACATTTGCCAGGGATTTTGCTGCTGGATCGTTCTTTTTGGCAAATAGGGTTCTCATCACTCAGCTGAAGGTCCTATCTATTGCCTTCAACACGAGGTTGGGTTAGAACTAACTAGCTAGGTTGTCTGGGTCGCTCCAAATCCTCAGGGCCAAAGCTATGAGGTAGCAACTCGGCGATACTCGTCTCCAGGATCCCATCTTCCTCGCCTTTAGCAACTCGATCTGCGTAATCGGCAGGGACAAGGAGTATAGGCATCTTCTGGGCGCAGAATTCACGGATGAATTGACGACAGATACCACAAGGCGATAGCGCAGAAGCCACATCGCTTGAATTAGAGAGATTAGCGTCATAACTTCAGCCCAAGTAGGACTCCTACGTAACAACGGCCAAAGAGGTAAAGGACGTAATGCCTTCACTCTATAGATTGAGTAAGAGTAAGTTATTGGATATACCAGGGCCATTCATTTTGACTTACGACAGCTTTCACAAGGGCAGTACGTTCTGCACATATGGTACCACCTGTCCATAAATTAGCATTGCTACCTCCAAGATTGCGTCCCGAGAGAAGGTTGAGAGTTCCCCACTTCTCCCGCGGATCGCAGTGAAGGCAACATGCCACTTACCGTAGGACGCATTCTCGATATTCGCTCCCTTGATAATCTGTCCATCTGTCGTCAGAAGTGCAGCGCCCACCCTAAACTTGGAATATTTGGCGTATGCATGTTCCTTGGCTGTTCGCAAGATGCCAGAGTTATGAGATCAGTGTGACGAATATAAGACACTGCCACTCTATCACCTTCAAATGCAGCCTCGATGAGCTTACTCTTGTCTGATGCAGATATGGACCACGTCGACGCTGCCATGGCCTTGGTACTTGATAGGAATCGGCGGATGGGGTTTGTCCTATCACTGGGTCAGCGCGGCAGTTGTGTTTATGACAAAACCGGTGTTAAAAACGGAATATAATCACATAATGTTGATGCGGATTTATCATGACTAAAAAAGGAGCAGAACTTGGATATTTATCCCATTTTTCCGTGAGTTTACCCGCATTTGTCCGTTTCTGGCCAGTTTCTTACCCGATTTGGTGAGATATTTTATTCATGACAAATCTGCATCAAATCTATGTGATTATATTCCGATTTTGTCGCCTGTTTTGTCAAAATCAAAACTGCCGCGCTGACCCAGTGTATCGCGCGGCGTTTGCTTTCAGCGCTAGCGGGGCTCAAATCATCCCACGTGGCATCAGAGGCGATATAGGGTACCCAGGGTCGTGCCTGACCTGGAGTGTTCAGGGGTGTTCAGGGTCCTAACCTTCGAACTACCGTTCGAATACAAGCGTGTAGGCCTGTCACGGCGAACGCTCTGAGTCACAAATTCACGTTCACCTAGGATTGCATACTGCACGAAAAATTCTGACAGAACTTCTCTATGTTCATCTTTGAATACCCGCGGACGGACTGCTGATTACTTGCAGGCTTAACCAGACCGTCTCCTATAGCGAATATCGCTCACACGGGGTATGCGCGATTTGTGCCATTCCTCAGCAAGAATAGAGAAGTACCAGTTCAGGGGATTTATTGTTGGGCGCCGCTGACATGAGCTCCTGCGGAGCTAGGACTGCGACCAAGCTTTTGGGCTATCTGAGTCTTGACCACTTTAGCCCTAGGAGCGGTGGCGACACACCAACGCAGATTTTACCCGCCTTAAAATCAGACCAGGGTTGGTGTGCTATCTCTCGTTTTCCTTCTCCCTTTTGCATAATGTCTCTTAGTATTCTAGAGAATGGTTCCGCCGATAGACGGTCGGCTGTTGAAGTGCACGGATTTGCCTTGCTCACTTTGAGCTTCCAGACTTTAGGTGTGTCTTAGGGTCGGATTCCGTGAATCTATATTACTCATATCAGATCCAGGCATCATTTACTCAGACATTGGTACCTCACCGTTGTATGTGCTCAACGGAATTTGGCATGCAGACGATCCAGCCCCTTCAGAAGAAGACGTCGTCGGCGGCATTAGCGCTATCGTATGGGCTTTGACGATCCTACCACTACTCAAATATGTCTGTTTTTGCTCTGTACGTTGACAGCTTACCGCAACTGAACCAAATTTAGGTGTTGATCTGTCTTCGATTCGGAACAACAGAGGGTAGGTAGCGCTTACTCTACGAACATAACCAATACCGACCTGCGTTATTTCCTTAGGCGAGGGCGGCACTTATGCTCTCTTCCAGGGCCTGTTCCCTCCCGAACGCAAGGATCCTGAAGTGGATCGTATCCTCACAGGAGATAGCTTCAAGAAAAGCGGCTCAACTGCGTCGTCAGCAAAACTAAACGAGAAGCTTTGGTGGCCTCTTCTAGTCCTCGTATGTCTTCGTTACCTGGACGCAGAATCAAAGGCTTACTGTAGACAGAGTCTGTTTGGTACAAGTCTCACCATTGCAGATGGTGTGTTCACACCGGCTGTCTCCGTCACTAGTGCTGTCTCCGGCATCGCAATTGCCAAGCCGTCTGTTGGGGACGATGTGATTCCTATTTCAATTGTAAGTGGCTGCTATTACTTCATCCTGATTCCATGATACTTACGGGTCTCAGGCTTTCTTAGTGGCTTTGTTCCTTGTCCAGTCCCGCGGGACATCGCTGCTTGCATACATCTTTGCACCAGGCAGGTTCTTCGCCTGTCATCGTTTACACTCTGGATAACAGCATATATCAAGTGACGTTCATTTGGCTTGCTCTTCTCGCCTCTACTGGTATCGTCAACATTATCTCTTATCCGGGGATCTTCCGTGCATTTGACCCTTCCCGTGCCATCATGCGTGCGTCTCTATTCTGCGATCATTATCGGCGGCCCTGCTGAGACAGAATAGTATTTGTTCGTACGAGGGACTACGATCTTCTGGCTGGAGTTTTACTGGCTATTACTGGATGCGAGGCCTTGTTTGCCAAGTATGTTTTACTTCATGCTAGTGCAATAATACGCTAAACCGGGAATTTCTACAGCCTAGGTCAATTTAACATGGCATCTATCCAGGTCGGTTCAATTGGCATCTTTCCCGGACTGGATAAATCTGATGTATCTTCTTAGCTCTCCTTCGCAAGCTTCGTGTATCCCTCTCTAGTCCTCGCATATCTTGGACAAGGTGCCCGTCTGATTGTAGATGGCGAGGCCGTTCTTTCAAATATATTCTATTCTACTATACCGGGTCGCCCTGAAGGGCCCTTATTCTGGTCAGTTATACAGATGTCATAAATATCCATGTGCTTATGCTTATGGGCAGGATTATCTATGTCTTCGCTATATTGGCTACTGTGAGTTCCTGCATGACCATACCTCCAAATAAAAGCACTCATCGCCCACGCGAAAGCTCATCGCATCACAGGCTTTGATAACAGCGACATTTAGTCTTGTGCAGCAGCTCATTAACATGCGCAACGTTCCTGCGTGAGTGGCATCCTATCTCGTCTGCTCAGTTCTGAGATTCCACCTGGCAGGTTCCGTATGGTATACACCTCCGATACTATCCAGGGTCAAGTTTACATTCCGTCTGTCAATTGGGCACGTGAGTTATCGCTAGCGGGACAGTATTTTCAATACTAACGAGTGCGTTTGGGATAGTCATGGTCGTTACCATTATTGTAGTTGCCGCGTTTAAGAGTCCAACTGCATTAACCAATGCATACGGGTGGGTGCACAGATTTTGTTTACCATTCCATATGGCTAAATCATCGTGGCTGTATCAGATTTGCCGTGTCCACGGTCATGTTCACCACCACAATACTCATTGCATTCCAATTCAAATACGTCAAACGCTTGCCGGCCATATTGGCGATCGGCTTTTTTATCGTATTTGGCTTCTTCGACGGTACGATTAGCTCTAGTTTCCCCTCTTTGGCAGTCAACTTATGAATCGCAGCGCTATTTTGGGGCGCTGCTTTGAAGAAAGTTCCGGAAGGAGCATGGGTACCTCTTATGATAGGCATGATATTGTTCGTAAAGGTCGTTGGCTCGGAAATTTTTGCATGCTGACTTGAACGCAGATTATCTTCCATCCTTTTCTGGACGTGGGCCAAGGTTCGGCTAGCCATCGTACACAGTGGCAGTAGTAGGACTGAAATCCCTTCAGCGTTTAGAAGATACGTTTGATGGCAGCACAAGGAGAAATCTGCGTCACATCATCGTTTGCAAAGATAACAAGCCCAAACTGCGGATCGGCGACGAGAAATTGGAGAAAACTTCCGTCCAGATTGAACACTCCAGCGACGCTTCAGAGGAAGCAGAGCTCGAAAAAGAGACGTATTACATCCTCGACAGACGCGCTTCCAGCACGAACACCGATGTTGATGTTAATGGCGATGGCGATGTTCCGCTCAAGGCTCTAGCCAGAATCCCGACTTGTGCAATTTTCCATAAGATGACCACTGGTAGAGGGGTGCCTCATGCGTTTTCCAGTAAGTAGGTTGTGACGTTTTCGGGATTATCTTAAAGCTCTGCATTTGATTTAGGTTTTATACGCCAATGGCCTGCGCTGCCTCGCGTAGTTGTGAGTCTTAGAGCATGATTGACGTGTGGACTTCGTCGAAACCTTTATCGCAGATTTTCCTCTCAGTACAAGTAGTGCACACTGCGAGAGTACCCCTGGAAAACCGTTACTCTGTCACCAAAGTCCGTACTATCCAAGGTATCCTATCAACTACTACCCTCACCGCATAAGAGTAACCGAATTTGCAGGCTTCTATGGAGTTACTTATTGTCTGGGCTTCCGCGATGATTTTGATGTACAGGTATGTCTACCCTTTTAGCGTATCCTGTGATATGCGCAAGAATTAATCCTCTTTTTTATAGATCGGAGAGATTATGGACCGCATCTGCACTCTTGAAACTCAAGCTAATTCACAAGACTCCGCGTCTCTTGAGGAGATAAGAGAAGCTACTTTAAGTACTACGCATATGTACGCATCCACTCTCTTTCGCTCTTGATGAACCCCACAACTTGTTTATATAGAGTGCCGCATTATATTGTCAAGAGTAAGAATGTAGAGGGAAGCAAGCTCGATGTGATCCGCAATTGGTGCAGAAGGTTCCTCGTAGAGGAGATCTATCGGTGCATCTGTAAGTAGGCAGTACACCTATAGTTCAGAACGAACACTCACCGCTAACTACATTACTAGCTACAATGTTCCCGGAAACGGCCAATTGGCTCGGTGCTGCCGACGAGTAAGTTACTTCACATTCGGTGTGCTAAACACTCTGAAGTTTTGGTTAGAATCATCCATGTGGGAATCAACGCTAGTATATAGCTTGGATACGTCCCATAGTGGTGTGCCCGGGGGTGATCTGACGAAATCTAGTGGAGTGTGATATGATATCTGAGAATGATAACGAATCTATGAAAGCAGCTGAATCATGAACTCGAGTGCACAGCACTGTATGACATTGTAGATGACTGAGAGGCCTGGGGTTGGATTTACATCCTTGCTTCCACGGATTCAAAGAGGGGTCGTGTTTAACATTTGCCTTCGGATCGGAATCCTCAGTTTAGTACATACTAAGATCAGATTCATCGTCGTAACTATCCTCGTCGTCTATCATAGTCTCCACACCGTCCCACTCCAAAGCCTTCACTACGGATTTCAATTTGCTCGCGTCACTCGCAGTGAAGTTGATGGCGGAAGTGATTATAAGTTGCCTTAGAGGCAGCCGTCTCGTCATCCTTCGCTTCAAGGCCTTTCTCAGCAATTCGAAGAACAAGATTTCTTCATCATGTCCCACAAGTTCCCTGAAAAAGACCTCGTGCAATACCAGCAAACGCAGCCTTGGAAACATTGGCTTGCAGAGTGTATTGACCTTCCTACTGGTAGTTGCTCGCTGTGATATCACTTGACCATCTTGTTGCATCATGAGGGCAGGGGGGAGACCGTCGACAGACATGCTTGAGATCTTGAGAAACATGAGTCTCTCCATATGCTTGAACGAATTGAACCAATCTGAGATCATGAGGTACATTGCTGGACCACCCATGTAGACAGATGTCACTTCCGAAGATGGAAGCGACGAAAATAACTCCACAAGATGAGGAACGGAGCAACTTTCGTTGAATGTAACGCTGAACTGGAATGGGGCCCGGTCTTTGGGAAGCGACTCTATCGGGCGCTCCATAGTCCATCCTTGTAAAGTCCAAGCAGAGCTATTGCCATCTGGATGCGTCAGAGCTAGACTTTTGATAGGTGCCGGTTTTCCTAAGACCCCATCACCATTGAGCTTGTCTGCCATCGCAGATACGAAACTGTTGAAATCGGCACCATCCAGGCCTTCAATCACGGTAGTCGAAGTAGCAGGAAAAGTAGTGTGTCGGAGGAAAGCTGCACAAACCACAGAGGCACCGATAAGCTGCAAACGTTCAAGATAAGGAAATGCGACCACTCCTAGGACGGCATGCGTCGAAGGACCGTCCCATAACGAAAGTGTCAGGGTCTCTATAAGAGTCATGTCTCCCAAGGCGGAATGTAACAGCTCGAGAGAAAAGCCCTGAGGCGGTAGCAGCAAAGTTAAGTGCTTGATGGAAGGTAAGAGCGTGTGCCGGATGTGCGTTAGCTCGTAACCCGAGAGGATTACTCGCTCCAGATGAACGGTGGCTATGGGAAGAGGGGCTCTTGAAACAACTTCATCTTGAGCATCGATATCGATCAGAAGAAACCGTCGGAGTAAAGGTGCGGGACGTTCTATATGGACGGAGTGTTTGAATAGAGTCGCTGAAGAAACACTAAGCTCCAAGCTTCTAATGCGATGAAGTTCTGCTAATATCGCCTGCAGTGAGAAGTCCACTGAATCTGAATTTGTGTGATGTTCTTCGTCAACTGAGACGAACAAAGGAGCCTGCTGGGAGCGAGCTAACATCTCGCGGACACAGTCCACATTTGTGTGCTGTGTTACTAGGATTCGATTCCACAGTCTGGGAGAAAGAAGCGCTACGTCCCGCCAGAAATGACAGATATGAGTGATCTGGACCCATTCGTAAGGCTTTTTGTAGTCGGGTGGACGAGCGTCGGGTGCGTATGTTTCAAGGCCGGACGGCGACGTTTCCGCAATGTAATGGACAAAAATCTCTGCGAGTAACTCAGGCGGCAAGCGTTGATTGATGAGAGAGAATGCATTCAGACGTTGCCTGAGCTCGGCGACGTCGCGATGATACTGCTCAAGAACCGCTTCAATCTCGCGGTGGCGTTGCTCGAGAGCTGCTTCTATTCCTTGGGGTGTCTTCAGATCCAATATACCGAGTTTGCTCGGTGTTCTGTTGGAATATGGTCTCAGAAATATAGGTTTAAGTATACGAGGAGCAGTGGTACCTGGTTGGTCCGGTAGCACTCATCGTACACTCTGGCTCTGGCAGATGCCAGTGTGATGTGGAATTGCCGCAAAGTAAATCTGCATTTCGTGATAGTGTTGGTGTAGAGAGTATTACTGGAGGTTGTGTACTCACAGAATGTACAGTGGCAAGCGTAATCTTAGAGTCGTAGAAGGTTTTTCAGACAACAGAAGATGCAAGCAGCACTTGGAGATTCCCTGGTCCGCGGGTGAATTGAGCTGAGATTGCTTCACGGCAAGTCCGCAATGGTGTCACCACTGTAGCACACGTCTAGTAGAGTAAAGGCGGTGCAGCCTGGGTCCCGGGATGAACGGAGGCCACAAAGTCTAACGCCTAATTACAAGAGAATACAAGAAGATTATTTACGGTGTAAGTACCTATTTATTATACTTTGTTACTATAGTTAGCAGCAGTTGAATGACTCACGGCTACTAGTAAGTTCAACTCAAATTTTCATGTGCTTCTAGGTCGTAAGTAGAGCGACTAAACAGTCCGCACTGGGTTCCTGACATAATTTGTGAGTTAGTAATATTACAATAAAATTGATAAGCTATCATACATGCCCTCCGCAGATTTTTAGTACACAAAATTAGCAGTAAATCTGTGATTTCTTTTTAGATTTCTGTGTTACTAAATTTGTGGAAAATATGGACTACTTTAATCCCTCTTTTGCGACTTTGCCATAGTTTTATACAACGACAAATTTAGAGATAAGCGATTAGCAGCTGGAAAATGGCAATCAAATTGGCAACGTTTCTGCCGATTTTTATGATACAGCAATCTGAGTAAAAATCCCAAATCTATTACTGATTTTATGTACTATAAATCCGTGGAGGGCATGTATGATAGGTTATCAATTTTATTCTAATTGTGCCAACTCACAAAGAACCCAGTGCCGTTTCCAAGACTTGCTCGGCTCGTCTTTTTATTGCTGTTGCAGTCAATATTAGCAAAATATTGTTCTATTCCAGGAATATGTATACTACAAATATTCCCAATTCCTCTGCTTCATAATACGAATCATAGACCCTGCTCAGTGGTTCTCCGTGAATTCACTCTTCCTCCTCTTCCTCCTCAGGCTCCTCCTCCCCCTCCCCCTCCCCCATCTTCTTCTCCTTGCCATCCCAGTCAATATTCTCTACAAAAGGCTCCAATAAGTCTACATCCTTCCTGGTAAAGTTCACCGCTTCAGTGATAGTCAGCCTTGTTAATCCTGCCCGTTTTGACTTCCTCATCTGCAGGGTCAACTTCAGGCTGTGCAAGAAAATCCATTCTTCGTTCGCGTCGGGTGAGTTCCTGAAGAAAACAAGATGTAGATGTAGATTCCGTAGACCAGGAAACAGGTGGTCTCGCGGTGAATTGGTATGACTCTCGCCAGATATCTGCCAGTTTATGTCATGACCGTCTAGCCGTTGGGTCAGCAAGTCTGCAAGACTTTTCGCCGCCGCCCCATCGACTTTGAGAGTTTCAAGTTTCTCCATTTGGGCAAACACTCTGTGCCAATCCCGGCGTCCAAGATCAATGCCTCGGTATATTTGAAGGTATGACACCTCAGAGAGGTGGACAGCAGCGCATAACTGTATAACGTACTCGTGCGACATGGGGAGTTCAATCTTGACCTTACAAACCGCTGTCATGCTGCTAGTAGTCCACCCTTGAAAGGCGAAATAAAGCCATTCGTCTGCAGAAGCAGTCAAAGTCAAACACCAGAAGGACTGAGGTTCTCCCAACATCCCAACCCCGTTGATCTTGTCTGCGATTGCAGAGATAAGGGTGATACACTGGCCAACACCTGGATTTGGACGCACGTCCAGGATAGACGTAACAGGGAATGTCGTATGACGGAGGAACTGGTTGCAATATTCAGTGCGGCCACGAAGTATCAGGGATCGAAGGTTAGGCAATGTCACAATTGCAGCGGAACCTTTGTCAGGATCGTCATTGTCACGTCCATTTAAATCTAGATCCAAGGTTTGGAGGAGAGTCGCCCCAGCGAGAGCAGTGAGCAGGTCTCCAGTGGATTTCACAGAAGACATGGTCAAATGTTTTAAGGAGGAGCAAACTAGAAGTTGCGTCCCGGCCAGCGACTGACTGTGTATTGCGAGTCGTTCCAGGCGGTCGGCGATCCTTGGAATGGGGAGCATCAAATCGAAACTCGAGCCTCCGAAACTAGAAACGTCCAGGGAAAGGGTTCGAAGCAGAGGTGCAGCGCCTTGGATGGAAGTGAAATATTTGATGATGATCTCATCGGGCACGAAAAGGTCCAAACTGGAGATGCGGCGCAACTGCGCCAATATGACTAGTACTGAAAGGGATATCGTTCTTGTCGATACCTTAGTATAGACCTCGACGACCAACGGAGCCTGCTGCGAACGGGATAGCATCTCCTCGACGCAGTCCAGGTTTGTCCTTTCGGTGACGGCGATGTGACTCCACAATCTGGCCGACTGCAGCGCTATTACTCTCCATGAATGACAGATGTGGCCAATCCGAATCCACGCATATGGTGGGTGGCATCGCTGGTGCAGACATCCACGCATACATTCAACTCTCCAACATTCTTTGGGGGGCCCCAATCGGGGCGCGTACACCAGGGAGAGTAGGAAAATCTCTGCTAGTACTTCAGGTGGGAGGCATCGATTGATGGGAGCGAGGGCATTGAGACGAAGCTTGAGTACAGCGAGTTCGCGGGAACGTCGCTCGACGGTCGCCTGGAGCTCTTCACGGTTCAAGTCCTCGAGATTCAGTGAAGTGAGGGGCGTTTGCTGCATTCTAGTCGAGTAACAACGTCTATTCTTTGTAGAGATGCCAAGTGGTACGTGATTCGGAAATTGTTCGCTCCTGCCGATGTCTTGCTCCGGGTCGGAGACTCAGCGGCAGCACTGACTGTACTGGCAGATGTGGTAAATCGTCGGAAGATATGACAAAACATGGTGGATCTATGGGCCGACTCACGACTTAAGACTGAGAATATGATAGTGATTACCGTTCGCAGTTCAGAGTACTGTGTGGTACCAGATCAACAAGCAAGGCTGGTTCTCTGGAGTGCACTGTAATATTAACCGTTTAACCGTCACAATACTAGCCTATAATTACTGATAATTACATTTCATTATGTACATAAGTAAGCGGTTGTTATAGATTGTTACCGTAATCAATTTGCGGCCAATAGTCTGCGAACCTACTATTCAACCGCTTTCTCAATTGAATTATGTTTTATACATTTGCCTGCAAGTCCGAGTGGACCGTCGTCGCACGCGAGGCTGAGTGATCATATTGATTGCTTCGATGTTTTAGAGAACCCCTGCATAAAAATGTTCCATATCATCCCTATATCACTGCGAACCAAACATCGTTATCGTCATGGTCTCGAGCTTCAACTTCGTACTATCCTCGTCCCCATCGAAACTCGCCATCGTCCTCACTCTCGTCTTGGTCCACCAACTTCTCCATACTATCCCACTCCAGAAACTTCATGAGGGCCACCAGCTTGTTCATATCACCGACTGAGAAGTTGTACGCTCCAGTGATTGAAAGTTTTCTCCACGGCAGCCGTCGTGCCTTCCTTTTCCTCAGAGTCTTCTTCAGCCGCTCCCCCCTTCCTCATTCAACGGATAGCATCCGAAGTAAACTTCATGCAGATACAAAGATCGCAACCTGAGGAACACAGCACTCTCAAGCGTGCTCGTTTGTGATTGTCGCGTCGTCAACACCTCAGAAAGACAATCGGCAGAGATCCCGTTTGCCCTAAGAACCAGAAGGTTTTCCATCTGTTTGAACGCCTTCAGCCAATTATTGCTCCCCAAGTCCACTGAGATGTCGTCTATGTAGAAGGATGTGGTTTTGGATAGAGGAAGAGCCGAACACAGATCCACAAGCTGCATAACAGCACCCCTCGTAGAAGCCGATACTGAACTTGCGGGGGATCCCATCCTCGTGAGGTGATTCGAGTGGTACTAGTCGGACGTTCTACGGTCCAACCTTCTATACACCATCTACAGCCGGCGTTGCGTGCGGTTAGGATTGGAGCCGACAAGGGTGATCTTCGTGCAACGGCTTGTGGTCTGTCAGGCACATTTCCCCTGGCATGTAGTGGTGGAAGACTTCCGCGAGTAACTCCGGCGGCAACCGTTGGTTGATGAGAGAGAAGGTGTTTATACGGGACTTGAGTTCAGCAATTTCATAGTAGCGGTATTCGATAGCTGCTTCAATCTCCTGGGCACTTTTGACCTCCATAATTGCTGATTGTCACTCTGTCAAAGAAGATACTGGTAGATCAGTGGTGTGCGATCCAGATACAAGATCTTGAATAACTCGTACAAGGGTTGGGATGTTCGCATACTACTCATTTTCATGTTCAATATTGTGGTCTCCCTGCAGCAAAAAGACCTAATAGAGGCTTGAGAGTACGTGCAGACTCACTGTTACTTGCGACTCGGAAGATCTACTGAAATAGGGCTGCTAAGTCTCTTATATAATTCGTGTTATGGGAGTTTTATGCAATAAGACATAAGTTAAGCCCTTGTTTCCACCGCTGCCAGTGTTGGCTGCGCATTGCACTTCGTCTGTTCCTCCATCTCGACCGCACCTTCCCCAAATGGAACCGTTACACAGGACGGCTCTGGTCTTTTGGTCACTGTTCTCACTGCTAATACTCGTGGTCGCACAAAAAGACCCAGAACACACTATCTCGTACTTCTCAAACCTACCTGCAAGACTCTTCTTCTTCGAGGACCAGTCGTATGTGCTGTATCATGACGTTGTGGACGGGAATATATGGGTGTCAGGCAATGAAGGGAAGAATTGGAATATGGCAGAGGATATACCGACGGGAAGGGCAGCGATGCTCATAGAGCATCCGTTCGATAACAGCTACGTGGGTCCCATCTTCACCACCTTCTCGCGTAGATTATTCATAAAGTCCCCATAGGCATTTGTGTTGACCAAGGGAAAGACACATTATCGTACCGATGACCGGGGCAAGACATGGCGAGCTTTCACTTTGCCAGTTTCTCCAGCACTCGTTGGCCGACCTCTCTCGTTCCATTCTGACCCCAAGAAATACGGATACATATTGTATCAAGGCACAAAATGTGAACCCAGCCTACCGTGGGAGAGCAATTGTCATGATGAGGCGAGTAATCTTTGTGCTGCCTTGCGATCTAAGCTGACACCTTGCCCAGACGTACTATACGAAAGACGCATTCAGCAACGACCCCAAATTACTTCTCAGCGAGACATCGAGGTGTCAGTTCGCGCACAGTAGCAAAGATTTCAAACACGACGCGCACGATGACCTTATCTACTGCGTCGCTTTCGACAGCGTCTCTTCGGACGGGATTCACGCACTCTCCGCCTCGCGGCTGTTCTCTTCGACAGACTTCTTTGAGTCAGACAGACGGGTAGAAGACCTCGGAATAGGGAAGAATGCTCGCGGAGTCGTTGCGCTGGCAATCGTGAGCAAGTTCGCAGTCGTGGCACTGCGTGATCTGGCGCCAGGCAATGATGGCGAAATGTTGTTGTACGTTTCGGTGGACACGAAGACATGGGCGAAAGCGCAGTTCCCACATGCCTCCTCTGCAAAACTTCGAGAGAATGCCTATACTGTTGTGGAATCGACTACCCATTCCCTTGCGGTGGACGTCATACTTCAAGATCAGAGTACTATCGGCACGCTTTTCGTCAGCAATTCCAATGGCACTTTCTTCATAGAGAGCTTGAAGGACACCAATCGCAATGAGATAGGGTATGTGGACTATGAGAACCTGTATGGGATCGAGGGTGTGGGATTGGCAAACATAGTATCCAACGCCAAAGAGGTAGAAAGCAGACGGGAGAACAAGAAGCTACAATCCCGTATAACTTTCGATGACGGTGTGTTCTTCTATTCCTTGCCTGTAATATAACTCCTGACTTCTGGAAAGGTCGCACGTGGTCGCGCCTTCGGCCTCCTTCTACCGATAGCGACGGTCATCGTATTGATTGCAATCCCTCCGATGATGACTGCTCGTTGCATCTACATTCCGTAACGCTACCCCACAATTTTGGTCGTATCTTCTCCTCGCCTGCCCCAGGTTTAGTTATGGGTGTCGGTTCTATTGGGGACTACTTACTTCCCTACGAGGAGTGTGACACGTTTCTGAGTACGAATGCCGGCGTTGATTGGAAGATGATCAGGCAGGATGCGCATAAATATGAGTTCGGTGATTCTGGGAGTATCATGGTCGTCATAAACGATGAGGAGCCTACCGATGAAATCAGGTACTCTACAAACTTCGGGAAAACTTGGTGGGTGCAATGTGTTTATGTTTTATTGAACAATTCTGGACTCACTTCTTGACAGGCTTAAATATAATTTCGGCATTAAGGTCAGGGCACGTATTTTGACCACGGTCCCAGACTCTACCTCGCAGAAATTCATCATATTCGGACAAATCGGCCGTAAGGACCAGCAACAGGATAAAGGCAGATACGTTAGCTTGTTCATTGACTTTGCCGACACTCGTACTCGGGAGTGTCAACCCGACGATTTCGAAGACTGGTATGCACGGTCAAACAATCATGACTGTGTCATGGGCCATAAAGTGTGTTACCAATTACTTGAATTACTGAGTGTCGATATTGATATTTTACTATAGCAATGGTATAAGCGCCGTAAAGCAGACGCTAATTGTTATGTCGGGCACAAGTTCAGTGATCCTGTGGAACATGAGGACAATTGCCCGTGCGCAGATGAAGACTACGAATGGTACGTTGTCCCGCATTCTCTTCGGCGAGTTGCGGACACTTCATTATTGATAACCATCTGCAGTGATTATAATTTCATACGGCAAGGCGAGCAGTGTGTGCCAGCAGGCCCTGAACCCATCCCGCCGGGTGTCTGCAGCTCCACAGATATAGACCAAACTTTCATGGGATCATCCGGATTCCGGCGTATTCCCGGAAACACATGCGATAGAGAGAGGGGGAAGAAAAAGGATGACCCCATTGAAAAACCGTGCTCGCAGGGTGAGTGACTCGACTGAATCTTTTCTATTGCCTCTATAATACTTCTCTACTTGCTCAGCGCAACCTCAGGAAGGAAAAGTCATTCATCAGACCGTGAGCTTCCATCACAGTATGCGTGCTTTCTTATTAATCGAGCATTCTAGTTTGAATTCTCTCATACCATCGCACAATATGCGTATTTCAAGAACTCAAAAGTAGGGTTTCTAGTCAATTTATCTACGGGTGCTCATTGATTTTTAGACTATCCTTGCTCGCCTGACTGATCATACAGTCTGGCAATCGAGTAACGAAGGGTATACATGGCAGCAGGTACTCGCCGACAAGAACCAGCGTTTTGTTGCATTTTATCACCATGCCTTTTCCAACGACCGCGCCTACCTCATCACGGACACATCCAAGTACTGGTATACCACCGACACCGGAAAGAATTGGTATCCCCTCGATGCGCCTTTACCTGCCAACATTTTTGGCCTACAGGTCTTGCATTTCCATCCTTTGAAATCAGACTACCTCATCTGGTCAGGTAGTAAGAACTGCGAGTCGTTTACTGATCCCTGTCATGTAGAGGCATTCTATACTCTTGATAACGGCAGGAGTTGGGAGCGTATCGATGAGTATATGCGGAACTGTGCATGGGCGCGCGACTCCGAGCTTTTGATCGATCCCAACCAGATCCTGTGCGAGTCATACAAAATCAAGGAGGGAAATCAACGTTATTTTGGAATGGACAATCCGCTTGAGCTTGTTGGAGGCACAGATTTCTATAGCCAAACTACAAAACTATTCGACCATGTTGTCGGTTTTGCCAAATTCTCTGAATTTTTGATCGTTGCGGAGGTGAGTTTCTGCATTTGTTATGTCTATTTGAATGTGAAATGTATCTTCACTAGTATCAAACTGCGAGTCAATCGCTCGATCTTCAAGTATCTCTGGATGGGAGGACTTTCGCTACAGGACTATTCCCGCCGACCCTGCGCCTTGATCAACACGTAAGTGCAACGCTACTCTGGGCTTTCCTTCATTCTCAACTTTCAATAGGCATATACTATCCTCGAGTCCAGTACGAAGTCGGTATTCCTTCATGTCACCTTGTCAGAACCTCCAAATCCCTGGTGGGGTGACATCCTCAAGTCGAACTCGAATGGAACGTACTTCGGCGTCTCTGTCGACTACGTCAATCGAAATGAGAATGGATACGTCGATTTCGAGAAAATGATCGGGATTGATGGGATCGCTTTAATTAATGTCATTTCGAACGCTCACGAGGCTCCGCTTTCGGGGAGGAAGGAATTGCAGACTCGGATAACGCACAACGATGGTAAGTTCCTCATATACTTATATCACAGTCTTTTTTAAAACTATTATACCATAAGGTGGCACATGGAAGCCTATAACACCTCCAAAAGTCGATTCTCTTGGTAACAAGTATGAATGTGACCGAACTGTACGCATCCCGTCCGTCTCAATGATCAATACACTGACCAGGCTTTCTTGGCGTAGAGCTGCGCACTCCAAATCCACGGCTTTACCGAGCGCTACGATGCACGTGCAACCTACAGCACTCCTTCCGTTCCCGGTCTCCTCATGGCAGTTGGTAATGTGGGCGAAAAGCTGGCGCCGTACACAGAGAGCGACACGTTCCTAAGCCGGGATGGTGGATTTACATGGGAGGAAGTACACAAGGATGCTCATCTTTGGGAATTCGGCGACTCTGGTTCTGTATTGATCATGGTCAATGACGAGGATGCAACGGACCACGTCATGTTCAGCACTGACGAAGGCCTTCATTGGCGTGAATATCGGTTTACAGATGAAAAGGTCCGCGTGAAGGCCATCGTTACTGTGCCTTCGGATACTAGCCGAAGGTTTATCCTCATGGGCTCTTATCCTCGTGCACCAGCAGCAGCAGTTGCTATTCATATTGACTTCACTGCTCTGACATCAAGACAATGTGAGCATGTGCCTATCATGACCTCTTGGTCACACTATTAACGTTATATCCGCCAATAGGCATTTTAAACCCTGATGACCCGAACCATGATGACTTTGAGTTATGGAGTCCCAGTGAGGAGCGTCAAGAGCAGTGTTTGTTTGGACGTCAGGTAAGCGTATCACCATATTGGCCTCATATAATACTGACAATCATTTAGACACTCTACCATCGCCGTCGGAGAGAAGCGAACTGTGTAGTCGGGCAACTGGAGAGAAATAAAGCGCAAGTTATACAT
>MLYV02001206.1:0-16460 GCA_001913855.2 Hermanssonia centrifuga
GAACCCCAATCAACTGCCGTCGAGTCTGAACTCAACACTTAGACCCCTGAGGATGCATTTTACAAAGTTTGCACTTACCTCTCACGCCACAACCCAATTGGAAGCCTTAAAAGATTCTTCATGGGACAATGTCGCTACTTAAAGGACAACTATGGTATTCACTGCGTGCAAAGCCATTCTACCACGGTCCTAGAGATATAGAATATATGTAAATACTAACAGTACTACATCAGCAAAAATACAGGGTGACTTGCACGGCTTGAGATGTCTTTGGACTTGAGATGTTTGTCTTTGACTTGGACATATAGTCTTGCCCTGTCTTGAGATGTTGTCATGTCTTCCGATGTCTTGTAGATATGACTTATAGACTGTACTCAGGATGTAATATTATGATAGCACACTCATAGCACCCAGGCCATGCCAATCCAAAAAAAAATCAAAATGCTATTGTATGAGCATGATGATCAGCATATTTATATAAAAAGCTTTGAAAGCATCTAACAATTCGTAATGTTCCAAATGACAAGGAATGAACTCCTCTCCAGCCTTCCCAATAAGATGTGCGTTCCGTAACACAGTGTCAAGATGGATAACTGACATCTGTCTTTTCCCACTACGTGGATACAAATCCGGTGCGACCACCCACAATCCTGTATCCTCATCTGGTCTGTTACTGACCGGCAAAAACCATGAGACCAATGCGCATGGATAGCGCACCTGTTCAAACTTGAATAAGAAAAAAAGTAATACTTGGACAACATCAAGACCACAAAACCCAGGCAGTGTCGGATCCCGATCTAGGAAGACACAGTCGTAACGTGGACCTTCACGGCGCCACAAAGGAACAGCACGTATACGCTCTTGATGCATACCACCAATGCCTGAGTAGTCACTGGGCGCATAGTATGTAGCAATTGCTGAGGGGAACACTGATATGTGTGAGGTGATATCGGGATAATGGTCTGAGGTAATCTGGGAGCTGCTGTATCCTGGATTTAGTTCGTCGTAAAGGAACCGCCTTGTTAATTCCGTCAGCTGTGGAACTCAGATATACTCAGCCAGAGCTTCAAGCTGGCCAGGATACCCTCGTGCTGTTATCATATGTTAGTAAGTACAAGTTAAAGTCTCAGCACTTTATCGCTTACCTGGACACTTTGCGAGAGTAACCTGGGCAGTGACACCGTCTTCTGCAGGGCCTCCGTCATCATCCTCGGCAGCTATAAGCGCCATCTCCTTTGCTTTGGCCTTATCAAAGCCAGATGGCTGCTCTGGTATCGAAGGTCCTTCTGATAAGTCTAATGTTGTAGCGGCAGAGAGAATAGAGCAAGGCCCCACAAGCATCCCCCGGGCATCAAAATCAACACGTGCCGCAGAAAGTTTGTCCAAGTGGGCATTCGTCACAAGCATCTGACCAAGGCACTGGATATCTGTGGGGATTTTTAGCTAGAATAAAACTTGAAAATAAGTTGAAAAGAGTATAAACTTTATTCATGATTTTCAATATAAAATTTTGGTAAAAATTCACAAGAACTTTCTAGTTTTATCTGATGATATTTTGTGACAAATCTAAGATATTTTTGACTCAAAATATGCTTTAAAGTTTGTCTTAGCTTTTCTACCCTAAAATCTTATTACAACTTTAGCAAAATCTATCAAATTAATGTTTTGATCAGATTTCCTTCAGTTTTTACAAACATCTTGCACAAGAAAAGTCTAGACAAAATTTAAAGCATATTTTGAGTCAAAAATATCTTAGATTTGTCACAAAATATCATCAGATAAAATCAGGAAGTTTTTCAGAATTTTTACCAGAATTTTATATTGAAAATTATGAACAAAGTTTATACTCTTTTCAACTTATTTTTGAGTTTTATTCTAGCTAAAAATCCCCACAGATATCCAGTGAGGGCCTCAAACCGGCTCGACCTCCGCCGCGGTTCTTTAACAGCTTTGATGTGCTTTGCTTCTGTAATCAATGAGCATAGGCCATTAGGCGCTGCAAACAACTGGATGTTTTTGCGGTAGTGAAGAATGGAGTGTTGGCGGGGTAAGGAGAAGCCACTAGTTTGAACCCCACTTTCCTCGAAGACGATGCACTCGCGCTGAAATCGGTCTAGGGCTACGTCGATAGCCTTAAGGGTATCTTCACTGATAACGTCCCGCCGTACAAGGTAGCAGAAATCCATGAAAGCACTCAGTGCCCGGAGCATTTGCGGCGGTACGTGTCCCACTAGCGCAGGTAAATACACCTAAGACAGAGTAATTAGACAAGTTCTGTTATGATATATTCATACATACCTTCATTAGTGCCTTCGAGTCATCACCGGTCCACTGCTTGAACCCACGCCCTTCAGGAAAGCAACAAAGGCCAGGGAAACTAGGAAGAGCAGCAATACTACCCACAGAGTAAGATGATATCTCCTACTATGATTGATGAATATATTGGACTTACCGACGGTCAATATCAGCCATAATGGCTGCCGCACAAGTTGTACCATGTACAAGTCCCAGATACTCTCCTACCCAAGCGACAAGATGATCTTTGAATGTGCCTTTGATCACTTGATGCAAGATATCCGGCAACAGAAGCTCATGGATATCAGCACGTGGGAACCCAACGGTAAAAGGCTAATGACACTTGGTTAGTACCGTTTTTGATTACTCTAATTGATATTACTGCTTACAACAAGATCACCCACTACACCGTAGTCATCCCATAGAGTATTGAGATCAAAGGCATCAAGTAGTTGCCTTGTATGTTTATGTGTTCACCAGGTTCTGCCACTGTGCAGCTCATCTGGACAAGCCATACATCTATGAGGGAACGTCTGCGGTCAGAATCAGAGTTGGTCAGAACATACTATAGGACATACTTTGGACACCAGCCTTGTACCACACAGGAAAGTAAGACTTGCTCTGGATAATCAGCGATGTATGGCCCAAGACCATATATGATCCTTCGGTAATGACCATTGCTACAGAGTGTCACTTCAGGTGTTGTCATACCAGGCTTTAAGGATTGAAAGACAAAATTTAGGGACATATGGAATAGCTGTCGACAGAACTTGCGAAATTTGGCATTGTCATCATGCTCACGGTCCACTACATGATCAGATTAGCTTCAAGCATCTCGCAGCAAGTGGCTTGACTCACTCTTTGGTACGGCAAGAAATGCAACCAGCGTAACTGCGTTGCGATGAGCACGACGCACGTTATTGTGCACAAGGCCGTTTGAGATATAAAGCAGATAATATTCATTTTGCCCTGTCACAACCGGAACAGTAGTCTTGTCACTACCGGCTATGATGGGGCAGAACGTGGCACCATGGGTGGACGCATTGTTGGTGGCAATGATATCCTGTACAGTGTTATGATAAATATTTGGTGCAATACACACAGATCACTTGGAAATCACTCACCGCTTGATTCCAAGCCCAATTTCCTGACATGAAATCATAGTATTGCCGCTTTCCTCCCTTTCCAAAGACACGTTTGGAGCAAAGTTGATCTCTCCAGCAAAGTCTGGGTTACCAATCTGATTTTGAAGAATTGTACAAGGACACCGAAAGTGAACCTCATACTTCGCATCCATCCATCCCGGCACTTCTCCAGCCGCATTGCCACTACGAGCACCCTTGTATGAGACGGAAAACATCTGCCATGGGATCTCACCAACACTGATTGCATCTATACAATTGTATAGATCGTTGTGATCAGCGAAGGGAGGATCGCGGTCTCTTGAGCCCCATAGCTGCATAAGTTCATCAATTCTTCCACCAGACATCTGAACTTTCCGATAGAAGAAGTCGGCAAGTTCGAACTCGGATTGGTCGGTGAATGGGGAATAATCGTTGATGGAAGCTTGCGGTTGCGGAAGCGGAGGGGTGTTGGGTGGAAGGTCATTGCCATCGAGATCACAGGGGGTCCCTGTTGTCTCAGTCTTAGTGCTAGACTTCTTGGGATAGAAAGAATTACTAGCTAACATACCGTCAAGAAGACTATGGATTTCTACACGTTTTTTGCCATGGCCACCTCCTATCTGATCACCGTCAGCCTCTGTTTGTGCCAGTGACGGGTCCTGTGATTCGTCACTGCCACCGCCAGTTTCCATCTGATTTAGATCGGGACTGTCAGCCAAACCAGCGGTGACATTGGGGCCTGGGTCACTAAACACAGGAGTACCTGCAGGGGGAGGCTGCCTTGAAAGACCAGCACCAAAAGCTTGATGGGCGGAAGACACATGATGCTTCAAGCCAGAGTTGTTCGTGAATAACTGCCGACATCCCTTGAATGTGCATGGTAAGACCCGTGGCTTGTAGGCTTGTTTGCGACGTTGTGCAGGCATTGCTTCATAGTGCTGTGTGTCAGTATATGGCAGCGGATGGTGTTGAGTCCAAGTTTGATCGCGTGGGAGCCTGAAAAATAAGAGTCAACAAATCAAATAAGTTTGCACATCGCTTGTGACTTCACTTACCACTTGTCTTGTAACCTTATGCCTCCTTGCAACCAACGCAAACTGCCCTTATTGGCACCTCTGCCACGGATGCAAACACGGCATGGTAACAAGGATGCACACCCTGGCCAACCAGATCTTCCTCAGTCCCGGCAATCCTCAGCTGTCGTCCAAGCCGAAAAGTCTGTCAAAGCACATCAAGAAGCAATACAACGAGCCGATCAGAACCAGCGCATGCAAGCCGTAGCCGATATAGAAGACCTACAAGATAGAGAAAATGTGGAGGCTGACCATGTTGCAAATCGCCCACCTCCACCGGCTGATCTCCCGCCACGGACCAAGCGTAATATTGCACCACTGAAGAACAAAATCAGTGCTACTGAAGAACACGGTAAGCTATATCTAGTTCTTAACTTACATGTCTGGCTATCTCAGTCTAAGTGTTGGGACTTTGCAGCGCAGTTGCCTGTCAAATCCGAGGACAGTAGTGATGAATATGATCCTGACACTGAGGGTAGCGATGAAGATCTGGTTGAGTTAGACAGAGAAGAGATGCACGCACCAGTCAAGAAATGTTCGCGTCACAAAAAAATGGGTCATAGTGATGTGATGGCTGCTCGTAGTTTCACAAGTGGAATCCAGAGGCATGCCAGCGGGAAACGGAAGGAAAGTTTTTCTACAAGCCAAGATGATCAGCAAATGTGAGCTATCTCACAGTGGACTAGTAGGCCACAGCGTTAACTTCAATATTACTCACCGCTTGACATCAGCGCCCCCAAGAAAGCAAGGTCCGGCGCAGCAGGGATACTGAAAGGTTGGAAACCCTTGTTGGGCTCTAGTATCCCACCATGAGGGGCATCGCGCGCAAGCTCAACAGCGAGCATGCCGCCCAATAGTAGCGATGCGGCAGACGGCTCTGATGATGTTGGTATCCACTTAAGTAGCTTTGCTGATGAGGACGATGAGATAGAGCGACAGGACTTGACTATGGGGAGCAATGTGGACTTACAGTGGGATGTACCTGTGCCGTATGTTAGTAGGAAGACTCAGAAGCAGGATGCCATCCAACTCGGTACGCATGTCGCTTATGTCGGGTCCTCAGCAATTGATACGGCCGCATCAGATTTGAATATCCGCGACTCGGAATCCACAGAACACATTGAGGGCAACTTAGCTGCAAACCAACAAACTGCTAGCACCAGGAATTCCAATGTTAGTTTCGAGTTTTATCATGGCAATAACAGATGATTACTTACTAGTACTCACTCCACAGCCGAGGATCCCCACCATAGCTTTGACACAAGTCCACATAATGAAACCTCGGCTCTCAGTAACCTTGAAGAGTGCTAGGGACCGTGAAAAAGTGACTATCAACAGTCAGGTGAGTAATAATGCAATCAAAGAGTTTGCGTTGATGATTTCACATTTTGAGACCCCAGGTACCATCCATCGACAAAGGAAAGGCGTCTGTCACCCAAGTCGTCGGAGGCAAAGCAACGATTGAAGGCAAGAACACTGCAAGCAGGCGCCAGCGTTTCAAAATGCGAGATTTGCCTGAGGGCATGGAGCGATCATTTAGCGAGGAGTTGGTCAGTTGCCTGCGTGGAGTTCACCAACTGTTGAAGATATTCAATGCCTAATGGACGAGATCTTTCCTGATTACACCGAGACATATCATGTACAGGATGGTGATGTGTTCTGTAAATTGGTAAGTCCAGTTCATTTGATATCCGACTCCCGTGGATTGCGAAGTAAACTCACGAATCATCATCAACCTTGAACTGCAGGTAACAGCTCGCCTGTCTGATTGGCGGTCAGGCTTTGCTGCAGCTGCTATGACTGCAGTTGGTCTCTGGATCGATAATGTCGTGCATACGCTCCAGGAACTCGGCATGGACACAGGACCAAATGCTATAGCAGAGCAAGCACAAGGGACATTTGGGGACAAAGAACAGGGTCTGAATAGACCACTGTACTGGGCGAGCTGGGAGGCTGAGGGAGGGGATGGAGACATACGCAAGAGTGTAAGTGTTAGGTCCTAGGGTTAATCCCCCTCGGCGGCAATTCAACTCTTCTATTCCTAGGGCCGACTTCGTTTCGACGTGATTCTATTCATGTTTTACTGGCACCTCCAAAGTATCCAAGGCGTTGGCCTCTTCGACAACGACAATGATGCCCCTCCAATCGGCGCATACACACTTTCAATCCAGGCGGTAAGTATTTCTCGCATTTAATATGTGCATGGTACTCACTATATACAATGGGCTATTCAGGTCGAATGACCCTTTAAAGCTCATGTCACTGGTGAGAAGGTCCTACCCATGGGTCAAGTTGCATGGTTCTCTGTGGATAATTGGGGCAATACCTACAAATATCTTGGTGGTCGGAAGGTCAAGAGTCCAAAGGCTTCAAAGTTCAGCAAGACAATCCAGGCCTTCACTGTACAAGACTGGGAGACTATCTTCACCGAGGCATGTGCATTGCAGACAGGGTTCAAGATGGATGGTAAGAAACGGAAGGTCGCATCTAGCACTGGCAGCGCATACAACTCAAACGATGTAGAGAGTGGCCCGAAGTATGACATGATGGTTTCTGATTGATATCTTACAAGGTAGGCCCTCCAGCATTCCAATCATGGCCGTCTACTTGCATACTTAGTATCTGACTCAGGAATCCTCCGAAACACAACTCGAGTAGATTTTTGTAGTACTCAATTACATGAATCAATATACATGGTTAACAACCTAAATTGTGTGTGAATTAGATACTGGCATACTGTATGCTATATTAGTCTACCCCCACTGGATATCTGTGGGGATTTTTAGCTACAATAAAACTTTAAAATAAGTTGAAAAGAGTATAAACTTTATTCACAATTTTCAATATAAAATTTTGGTAAAAATTCACAAGAACTTTCTAGTTTTATCTGATGAGATTTTGTGATAAATCTAAGATATTTTTGACTCAAAATATGCTTTAAATTTTGTCTTAGCTTGTCTACCCTAAAATCTTATTACAACTTTAGCAAAAAATCTATCAAATTAATGTTTTGATCAGATTTCCTTCAGTTTTTACAAACATTTTGCACAAGAAAAGTATAGATAAGATTTAAAGCATATGTTGAGTCAAAAATATCTTAGGTTTGTCACAACATATCATCAGATAAAATCAGGAAGTTTTTCTGAATTTTTACCAGAATTTTATATTGAAAATTATGAATAAAGTTTATACTCTTTTCAACTTATTTTTGAGTTTTATTCTAGCCAAAAATCCCCACAGATATCCAGTGCCCAAGACATCCCAAGACAAACTTGAAGCAAGTCTTGGTGAGTGTCTTGAGCGTCTTATTTGTCTTTGCCAAGGTATGCGTCTTGTACAAGACGAGTGACATACCTGATAAAAAGACCTATGTCTTACGGTCTTGGGTGTCTTGGGCGTCTTGTGCAAGACACCCAAGACACCCTGTAGTTTTCCTGATGTACGAAAGATGATAAATACAATGCTTATAGCTTGATTATGATTGAACGTCTGGCGCGAATCACAATCAATGCAATATTAAGTATATGTATTGATCCTGATAAGCCCAATAACAAGACACGTTTATTCCATTTATTAGCAATATTCATAATGTCTCTATTCGGCGCTTGTGTAGCTCCCAGTACAGCAACTAACCGCGCCTATTCATCTTTCTATATTCCACCAAGCCGCAGCTCCATATAGGTAAGTATTAGCCATATAAATATATCTACTCACTCCTCATATTTCACCTTCTATCACAGTCTAGTGTAACCTGATTGGTCACACATGGACATTGTCTGCTTACGGACACTCTAGATATAGTAACACACCTTCCTTTCTCATACATCGCGTCATCCCCTCCACCTCTTCTCGAACACATTCCTTTCACTTATATAGCCTTGATTCAGAGAGTCTTTCCCCCATTCTTTACTCTCGGAATCAAGGTACGTATCGTCGCGTACACACACTATCATGTACTTACATTCATTCTTTACTCTCGGAATCAAGCTTGTGCTTGTTCCGTCTCTGAGTGAACCTGCCGCGGTACACGGTCGGTTACACTTTTTTTGAACGTCACACAAACCCTTTTTGGGCTAGTTCGACGATACTTTCCGTCCCTTTTGTATGGCCGCCTCGTTGGCGCCTCCGTAACTTTACCTCCATTTAATCTCACAATCTGGCTATCACCCGCGCACGCTCTCGCCTCGCCAAGATACCCCTTCCTCACCTTCTGGAAGTTACGGAATTACAGGACGACCTAGATAGTGCCTTGAACACTCCGCTCTCTGTGTTGTCAGAACTCGACCTCTTACAATCGGAACCCGGAGAATCACTAGAGGGTCAGGACATCACGCCCCCCACTGTTCAACGCCTGCAATCTAATTCCTCGTCGTCGCAATCGTCAGTAACTTCATCCTCCTCATCAGACTCACCTCCTCTCGTCGTCGCTATGGATGTCGGCGAAAGGAAGACGGCAATGCTGGTGAACAACGGCGTAAAGCACCCTCCTGTATTGACTAGTGGAATCCTCACCCCCGAAATTATCCAGCAGTTCCAGATCACATGTCAACATCACTTCAATTATCGGAAGGTTGCGGACCCTGACAAGGTCACCACTATCGCTCCGTCATTGCAATCGCCCAATACGAATGTCCTAAGAAGTACCGCGAGGCATGGAAGACCCTGTTGCAGCAGCACCTCGCAGCCGGCAGAATTCGTCCATCATCCAGCCCGCATGCTTCACCAGCTTTCCTCATCCCAAAGGCTGACCCCGTCGTTCTGCCTCGTTGGGTAAACGATTATCGTAAGCTGAATGCCAATACTGTACCTGATGTTCACCCATTACCCAGCATTGCGGAAATTCTCTCTGACTGCGGTAAAGGTCAATTCTTTGCGAAGATTGATATGACAAATTCTTTCTTCCAGACACGGGTACATCCTGACGACATTCCCCTCACTGCTGTGACGACCACATTCGGCCTATATGAGTGGACCGTAATGCCACAAGGCTGCCGTAACGCACCTGCCACTCATCAGCGGAGGATGTTCAATGCACTCCGCGATCACATTGGGTCTATCTGCCATGTTTATCTTGATGATATCGTTATCTGGTCGCAAACGCTGGAGGAGCACCGTCAGAATGTCGCAACCATCCTCAAGTGTCTGCGGAAGAATAAGCTCTATTGTTCGCCAAAGAAGACCGATTTATTCTGCTTGTCGATAAACTTTCTGGGGTACTATATCTCGGCAAACGGTATTGAGGCGGACAATAAGAAAGTGGAAAAGATCCTGGACTGGCCTGTTCCTCGCTCTGCTTTTGATGTTCGATCTTTCTTGGGTCTTGTACGCTACATCTCGAACTTCCTACCTGCTCTAGCGCAACACACTCTAGTACTGAACACCTTGACAACAAAGGAAGCCGACAAGGATTTTATCTGGACACCTGCACATTTCGATGCCTTTGAAGCTGTAAAAACTCTTGTGACCTCTAGGGAATGCCTGACAGTCATCGACCACATAAATATGGGTGCCAATCGTGTCTTTGTCTCTTGTGATGCTAGCGATCGCTGTACTGGGGCTGTCTTGAGCTATGGCGAAACTCCGGAGACTGCTCGACCTGTAGCTTTCGAGTCACAACAGCTCTCTGGTGTGGAACTCAACTACCCTGTGCACGAAAAGGAGTTACTTGCCATCGTTCGAGCGTTACGAAAATAGTGCGTGGACCTACTTGGTATACCTTTCACTGTCTTCTCGGATCATCGCACACTTGAAAACTTTACAGAACAAAAACATCTCTCCCGTCGGCAAGCCCGTTGGCAAGAGTTCATGTCTCAGTATGACTATACCATCACTTACATCGCCGGCGCTGATAACTCTCCAGCGGATGCTATGTCCCAAAAACCCCTGCCTAGCAATGCAGTACTACCGTCGGCTATAGGTCTAATCTGGGAAGCTACGACAGCACTCTCTACTCGGGTTTCATCTATACCTGCTGTAGCTGCAGTTTCTACACTGCAAATTCGTTGCGACGCGAACTGGATAACCGCTGTGAAGTCTGTGTATGCTGTTGACTCTTGGTGCTCTCGGCTATTGGACTCTCTATGGGACCCGATTGCGCAAGCGGCTGTTGGCGACGAGTCTTCTGGTGTTCTCTCCCTTGGGGCTCTGACTCGTGGCTGGCTTGACAATCGAACGCGAAAAGGAGTCTCCATGCGACTGGGTCTGCTATATGTTGGCGACCGTCTGGTGATACCTAGGGTTGGGAGCCTGCGAGAGGACGTCTTCAAATTGGCTCATGATACGCTTGGTCACTGGGGCAGTGAAAAGTCATACGGTGCTATACGAGCAAGTTACTATTGGCCCAACATGCGAAAAGAGCTGGAACAGACCTACGTACCAGCTTGTGAACAATGTCAACGGAACAAATCCTCCACCACGCATCCAACCGGTCCCCTACACCCCTTACCAATCCCGGATGCCCGAGGTGATAGCGTGGCAATGGACTTTGTTGGTCCCTTGCCGGAAGATGATGGCTTCAATTGGATTTTGACGATCACGGACCGCCTAGGCTCAGATATGCGTATCATCCCTTGTAGGACAGACATCTCTGCAAAGGAACTGGCAACCCTCTTTTTCCGCGAATGGTACTGCGAAAACGGCCTACCATTGGAGATTATATCCAACCGCGATAAGCTGTTTGTATCCCAATTCTGGAAGTACCTCCACCGCCTGACAGGAGTCAAACTGAAGCTATCCACGGCCTTCCACCCCGAGACAGACGGCGCTAGCGAACGTACTAATCGCACCATTATACAGGCCCTCCGGTATCATGTCGAGCGAAATCAGAAGGGGTGGGCTCGAGCTCTACCCCTTGTCCGTTTCAATCACATGAACACCGTCAATGCTTCAACGGGTTTCACGCCGTTTCAGCTTCATTGTGGACATCAACCTCGAGTCATCCCACCTTTAGTACACGCACCAGCCCCTCCTGTCCCCGGAACTGATGCCAACCACACAACCGCTCTATTGAAGCGTCTGGATGCCGACGTCATGGAGGCGCAGGATAACCTCCTCCTGGCAAAATCTAATCAGGCGTATCATGCGGATAAACACCGAGGGAAGGAGCATGTCTACTAGGTTGGAAACAAAGTTATGCTTTCTACATTCCACCGCCGTCGCGACTTCATGCAGCGCGGCGACCATCGAGTGGCAAAGTTCATGGTATGCTGGGATGGCCCATACAAGATCCTCCGCGCATGGCCCAAGTCATCGCTTTACGAGCTGGATCTGCCTGGACATTCTAACGCTTTCTCTAAATTCCATACGTCCTTATTGAAACCTCACGTATCAAACGACGACAGCCTTTATCCTTCTCGCGCATGCGCTGAACCCGAACCCGTTTTTGATCCAGAGACCGGTGAAGACCAGCACTTCGTCGAACAAATTTTGGACCGTTGCCGCCGCGGTCGCGGTTGGCAATACCTTGTACGCTGGAAAGATTTTGGGCCCGAACACGATCTGTGGTTACCCGGCTCGCGCGTCGACAACTTAGAGGCCCTCAACGTCTACCTGCGAGATCTGGGACTCCACGACAAAATTCTTTAGAGCGGGGAGGAGTGTAACCTGATTGGTCACACATGGACATTGTCTGCTTACGGACACTCTAGATATAGTAACACACCTTCCTTTCTCATACATCGCGTCATCCCCTCCACCTCTTCTCGAACACATTCCTTTCACTTATATAGCCTTGATTCAGAGAGTCTTTCCCCCATTCTTTACTCTCGGAATCAAGGTACGTATCGTCGCGTACACACACTATCATGTACTTACATTCATTCTTTACTCTCGGAATCAAGCTTGTGCTTGTTCCGTCTCTGAGTGAACCTGCCGCGGTACACGGTCGGTTACATCTAGATTGACAGGTCAAATAAATTGTTTACCACCAGCTAGCCATAACAAGACCATTCGTAAGTTTCATCATCTTTCCTGATCTATTTGCACATGTAGATACAGCTCTCAACCCTTGTCAAATTCATACGTAGGCCACAAATATAATTTGCTTATGACCTCCACCTTTCTGTCTAGTCATACACCGAATCTCGACACATGACCATGGAATACAATGATAAACAAACCAAGGTATGTTTTGATATATTAAGATGAATATAGAACTAAAAAAATCATTATATGCGACTAGTATGAGTACGAAAAGCAACTTGCACCTTGTGACTGTGAGGACTGCGAAGGGGCAATGGTACCTATCTATACCGTCAAATCCCACCGAAAACGCAAGAGGTTCAAACTACAGCCGGCTCTTGACACCTCTTTGGATGAGGATCCTTCTACAAAAGTCCGTCACTCAAGCAGACACTCCGAGACCCAAAAACAACGCAAAACCATGACTTCTACCCATCGCCGGCCTGTAGATGTTCAAGCCCCAGAGGTCAAGAGCGCTCCAGGACCCCTTGCACCCAACACTGTCTCAACTACCACACCAATTTGCTCTACCACCCCCACTTTGCCTTACGCCTTTCTTTCGGATATATCCACAATATCCGCTACCCTGATCCATACTCCCACACCTTCTTTTCTGCCTCAATCCATTGGTACCCTACCAGACAACCCGGGACCCCATGAACTCTATACCGTTGCCAACATGCCAAATACCTCCCCTGATTTGCCCTGTGCCAACACCATTGATGATATCGCTCAAGACACAACGTTGGATCCTCACTCGCAATGTGCAGACTCGCCCTTCCTTGACTACTTTGGCCCTCCTCCACTGCCTGTTTATTTACTGCATGTTTCCAACAACCCTTCTCCAAGCCCGCCATTGCCTCAATCAACCGCGCACGCGACTCAGCCCGACCATCCTCAAGATCTGCATGCCAGTTCTGGCCCAGAAAACAATCATGATGATCTGCATGCCGCATTTGGCCCAGACCTGAATGGCAATCTGCATGCCATCTTTGGCCCAGATTTACCCCTCACGTCTTCTCCCTCGCCATCAGCCACGGTCACACAAGCTCCCCGGCAAGAAATAGTGTTTGAACGAACACCCTTTGCACCTGAAGTTGTCAAAACAAGCACAACAACTTGGTTCTGGCGGCCCTTGATAATGTTAGCTGCATGGCTACATCTTCAGCATGGTCTCTTGTCTTGGAAATGGAGCATCTAGCATGGCGCTAATGACAATATAGAGTGACATATAGGTCACAATGACCAAGTAGTATTACGTAGTATACTTTCATTCGTTTTCTACCAAAATATGTCATCTCATTACTCGTCCCTCTCATATGTTCGTCATACTCTGACTCACCCCCATACATTCGCTTAGCAATGCTTCGTCATGCTCAGTCATGCACAGTCATGTATTATTCATCAACATGTCATTGTTTATCATTGTTTACACAATTAGCTGTACAAGTAACAGTATATAAACTGTAGTAGATACAGCTGAATCCCTATCGGTTTCACACTCACTCCTGTGCTATCACACATAAGTTCTGACAGGTTATGGGCCCCGCCTAAACACTTGTTAGCAACAACCATTTACTTGACTACCACAAGTACTACTCAAGGCTCACAGCGACCAACGCTGCAATCACTGAATAGCAACCAGTGAGAGTTTACTTCTTCTATTTTCTGGTGTACAGTCAGCCACAAGGCAGTACACCATAGTCTACGTATATACAAGGGCGGGTATTTGAAACAAACTATTGGTACATTCCTCTTCAGTGGGGGTGTATTTATGGTCAAATCCCTTAGCAGGCTAGTAGATCATGCGGCCACCCACGCCACACGGATCCCTGCTCAATTGCGAATCAAATACTGACACAAAGGCTCTGATAAGTCCACGTGTTGGCTTATTAAACCGAGGCCCCCGTCTATAAGTATATACAATAAATAAATAGAAAGAAAGTAGTACAAATTTGTATCCCACTACCTCTTACCTTGGCTATATCGGCTAGCTGAGGATAGAGTTGGCTCAACAGCCTCCATTTAGTACAAGTATCTGTAGTCACAATTTCTTCCGATCAAATCATCACACTGGATCCAAAGAGGCGGTATCACAGAGTTTATCCTGTAGAGGTTTCCCCTGATTACAACAACGACGAACTCTACTTGTTCGAAGTATACAAGAAAAAGAAAGGCCTTATCGACATTCCACCTGAAGTGGAAATATTCAAACACGAACCATATCAAATTGGAGACCAAAATATTTTAGGACACCATCACCAATCTATAGATATCTCCTACTGGTTTGATCGAATCGACAAGGAACTTGAAACCTCTACACAGTCTCAAATCGATCTCAGAAAGGAAATTGATCACATTAAACTCCTCTCCCCCTCCACTCCGTACCACATCTTCTCGATCTAATCATGTCTTCACCTTCGATCAAGGCTGATACAATCACAAAGTTTACTGGTTCCAACTATGCCAAATGGAACATTTCATTCAAATCTGCATGCCGCATCGCTCAATGCTGGGGTGTTGTCGCCGGCACCACTACCAAACCAGCTACCAGAGCAGCTGAAATAGCTGCCTGGGAGATGAAGAACGATCAGGGTTTAGGGTTTCTCGGAGTATCCCTCGCTCCTCACTTGGCTCTCCGTTTTCTCAAAGACGATACCAAGACTTCGGCAGAAGTCTACGCTTTAGTCAAAGCAGATTATGAGAAGCCGAATGCTCTTGGAGCATTCAACATCTTCGAGAAATTCTACGCTGGCCCAAAACTACAGGCCAACAAACCCCTTCGTGCCCAGATTGACAAAATTCTTGCTCTCAAGCAAGACGCGGTAAATGCTGGTGTCACAATCTCCGATCAGTATGAAGCATTTGCACTTCTTCGGGTCGCTCCGCTGGAGTATTCTAATGCGATTACTTCGGTGCTGCAAAGCAAGGACATCACGACCATCACCGGTAAGCAGATCATCGACGCCCTCCTTCAGGAAGAATCCCTCCACACTACCTCCGCTGTAGCTGGTTGTGTCTCAAACACGACCAACAAACCTAAGAAATGTGGTTTGTGTGGCAAGAAAGGCCACCTACAGGAGAACTGCTGGGATGATCCGAAGAATGCGCATAAGCGCAAGGGCAAAGGCAAAGGGAAACCCGGTAACAATAACAACTTGGCAAACAATTTGGCTACGGTGTCTTCTATAGAGATTGTCGATGTACCCAATGTAACTGTACCTGCTTCGGAGGAATCTATATGCATTTCTTTGTACTCGTTGCGTGATAAGAAATTGTCATGGATGCTCGACTCTGGGTGTTCTAACTACGTCACCAATGACTTCAAAGATTTCATCCCCGGTACATACGTTGCCTACCCACTACCTGGTGTAGCGCAACTAGCAGGAACAGGTCACACTATGGAAATACTAGGTATCGGTCGTGTATACATTGAACACACCAACCAAAATGGCAAGAAATGGCAATTGTTGTTTGACTGTCTCTACATCCCCTTAGCCACAAGCAAATACTTAGCACCGAGACGAATGGTGGAGCAGAAGCTAGAAATAAGGCTCAAGCTCCCATACGCCGAGATACTAGATATGGCTGGATGCAAAGCTGACTTTCTGATGCATGCACGGTCTGATAAAAACACGTGGTGGCTTGACGCCTGTGTACTTAGAAAGCCTTCAGATAGCGCTCGGCTAGCTGCGGCCTCATCAACCGTAGACACCAATTATGAACTATGGCATCAGCATTTTGGACATGCTGGGAAGCATGCTCTAGACCATCTTCCCAAAGCAGCCCAGGGAGTTCCAAAACTGACTAAGCCTGCTTCTCCTTCCTTGCCATGTGAAGGATGCATGCAGGGCAAGCAGCATAGGGCCCCTTTTCCACCTTCGACAACGAGAGCGTCAGCTCCGTTGGAATTAATTCATTCTGATCTTGTCAAACTCCCATCTTTGTCGATTGATAGTTACAAATACACTGTCACCTTCCTTGATGATTACTCATCTTATGGATGCAT
>MLYV02001208.1:0-17274 GCA_001913855.2 Hermanssonia centrifuga
AGTTATTGTACTATCTATCCTGATGCTCACATGTAATCAGAAGTGTAATGCATTTGCCAGCATCATCGGGATTTTCTGTCATGCCCAAAACGCGCCTGAAAAGTTGGAAGGACCTTTTCACGGATTTCGGAAAGCAGGGGAACCGAAGCATTAGAGTTGCCAGAAGTAGAGGATGCCATCACACGAGGCCGTGATAGAAGTACGAGCGCGCGACCACAGAATTCTAAAGTTATTCTCATATATCCACGTGGATTCTAGCAGATCTGTACCATTGCCGAGCTATGCCGCGCTGGCGCCAATGTTTTCCGCCAGTCGTCTGTGGGCGGTACAGGGAACAAAAATTGTGGCCCAATAAGGAAGGTGGTGAGTAATGTTGAATTAGTCTTTCCACGTGGCTCTTAGATCCAGGCCCTGTACCGCACACAGACGACTGGGTAGGAGTCTGCGTTCTCTGTTGGTTTGGCTTTGTTTCCTCTTTGTGACGATAAAGTTGGTTGAACTGTGAAAATTGAAAGCGAAAGCGATAAGCAAACGTCCAAGCAAGGTAATCCGACGCCAAGGGCGGCGCGTTCCTAGTATCCAAGTACCATACACAAATGAGGTTTCCCCAACCCCGACAAACCAGGGGTCCCGGAATCAGAACTCTGTGAGGACTTTCCGGGGTCCTAGTACTCAGCTTCAAAGCTGGCGACAGCTGCCAGTGAAACCTACTTACTCATAGTACGCTAATGAACCATACTTCACAGCAGGAAAGTCGATACACGACTCGGTTGTTCTAAACGCCTCTGGATTCAAACTGCACGGGGTTACTTAATCTCTGACAGGTCATGTCAATATGGACTTCAGTTATTTAAACCGGCGAGGCTTGGGAAGGATTCATGGTGTTTCCATAGTACCCACAATACACACTCTAACTCATAAAGAGCCGGAAAGACAAGTACGAAAACTCGTCGCACTGCATTCAACCTAGCGGGCTGGACTCACTTCAAAGCTTGAACCGTCAGGCCATAGGCGACTTGAGATAAGTGCGTCTGTACAAGTTGATTATGTGAAATACTAATATTTAATTAATCCCCTGAACTAAGACTCCGCCTATTCTATCTATTCTATCTATTGTGTCTAATCGAGAAAACGCGAGAAGAAAACTGCCAGTCATTAACGGTATCTACCTTTACTCCACACTCTGTAAACTAATCCAACCAATTCCCACTAATTTGCTTTCGCACGACTAACACCTCTTCCGAAGAATGCCCACTCTATCTGGTGTGCAGCCGTAATTCGGACCCCCAAATCCTCCGCGAAAAGCCACACCGTGCCTGGATTCCTTTGGAACTGCCGACCCACAAAGATCACGTCCGCCTTCCCCTCGTCCAGTATGCGCTGTGCCAATCGACCGTTGTCTATTCCACCGACAGCGCCGACGATGATCTTGTCGCCCACTGCAGCTTTGATTTCGGCGGAGAGACCAGATTGGTATGCTTCGACGGTCCTGATTGGTCCCAGAGACTGGAGAGGATGGTTTCCGGCCGATGAAACGTCGAGCAAGTCGACGCCGTGGGCAGCTAGGAGGGGCGCCAGCTTGATAGTGTCCGAGACTTTCCATGACTCTGTGTCTGGCATGGAAGTCTCAAGGAAATCAGTCGCAGATATCCTGAACATGACATTGAGCATGAATATCCAAAGCTAGCAGAACTATGCGAACAGACGTACCTGTAGAAGACCGGCATATCAGCAGGAACAACCTTCCTAACTGCATCCACGATCTCAATGAGGATCCTGGTCCGGTTTTCCCAACTTCCTCCGTACTCATCGGTCCGGTGGTTGCTCACCGGGCTCATGAAGGAGTGAAGAAGGAAGCCGTGCGCGCCGTGAATCTCTACGACATCGAAGCCAGCCTGTACAGAACGCCTTGCAGCGTCTGCAAATGCCTGCACGACTCCCTGGATGCCTTCCTTCGTCAGTTCCTTCGGAGTAGGGAAGCCATCTGAATGGACGATCGCACTGGGAGCGACGACCTTATCCGGCCAACCGCCGAGCTCTTCCGTTGCTATTTGGTTTTGCGGGAGCCACGCAGCAATGGTCGATCCCTTGCGACCAGCGTGTGCGAGCTGGATCGCAATCTTTTGGTTTTGGGAATGCGCAAAGGTGGTAAGCTCGGCGAGGGCGGGTATATGTTCGTCGGACCAAATTCCCAAGTCCTCGGGCGTGATCCGGCCTTCTGGGACCACTGCAGTCGCCTCAATGAATGAGAGGCCGGGTCCGCGAGACACGATTCCTCCAACTAAATGAATGTGAGTTCTCGTTCTGCTACTTTCATCGCTAGAATGACGTACTGTGTGCCATGTGCCAAGGCGTAGGGAATCCGTCCTTGCCGGAATATTGGCCTAAGGGAGCCAACTAGAGAAGAATGAGACTACAATAATATCTATGGAATCGAAGAGACGTACCACAATGCGATTTTGCAACTCAAGCCCGCGAATCTTGATCGGCTTGAAAAGAGATGGGATGGGCTTGCCGTCAGGATCAGGTACGGCTGTCCCTGATGCTGGGATTTGCGCTGGTGTGAAGTAGGGCACGTTCTGTGCTGGGACGTTTTGGAAGCTTGTCAAAGTAGACATTGTTTGAACGACTAGTTGGATGGTGGAGTTTTGAATGGGTGAAGAGAACGAATTGTTGGTCTAAGAGGCATGACTACAACAGACTTTATACCTCTCGAAAAACGTTGGACTCAGGTAGCTTTAAGTTTTCTCTCTCTTTCATTCCTAGTAAGCGAGCGTATGAACTCTAGGCTTGCCTTACTAAGACGAATGGTAGGTATTCGTGAGGTGCTGAGTCAAGGCCGCGTCGCAAAGTGCTATCTCCTGGAAGCGCCATAAGTAGCTTAGTCTCCGTTGCTGACCATATTCGACTTTTTCTTTTTATTACCTTCTATAAGTGCGTTTGTTATGTTTCAAAACTTACGTGTTTACGAAGTCACGCAGTAGGAACGTCGATGCGCCTGCCACAAGAAATACGGGACAATATTCGGCCATCGACTAGAAGTTAGTAGAACTTAGCCATGAAAAAATGCGACAGTTCGTTTATCTTTCTCATGGGTCATCTACACTTCGGCCAGATGGCAGAGGCTGAAGGACCTGCGTATGTAGCTATATGCAACCCACGTCGTATCCAAATACTATACTTTCTGGGAGCCTTTGGTGCTGGTGCATGCCTTTCCAGACGCCTTCCGGTCCGAAGCTAGCTCCCTCAACACTCCAGGACCGACCGTGTTCCACAAGACACATATCTTGGCGTGAGCTGTGACTGATACCTAGTAAGTGACCAATTTCGAGCGATAACAGACTCATACGATTATAGACTAGCCTGCAGATGCGGAGTCAGGATGAGTATAGCGGTCTAATACGGCCAGGGTGGCAGATCCAAATGAATGCAGGCGTCTCGGTTAGTGGTGGGGCTTCTCTACTATGTGAAGGAACTACCGACTGGTTATCGGATGATCTACAAGAGCGACGAGAGGTCGTTGAAGGACGCTTACAAAGCTACACCGTCCATTTGCATCACTACCGACCTTCGGATATCACAGGGCTCGAGCCAGAAGACGAGACTAGGTAGATAAATGCGGCCACACGCGGCCACTGAGGGTTGCGTGCGCCAGCAAGATAACGAGCTTCAATTCTGCGTTCTACAAGGCTATGCTAAATTGCGTGGTATTTGTCCCTTCAGCCTCGGCGTCCGACATCCTTACCAAGGTTCGTCTTACTAAGGCAAGTTCTAGTAGAACTGATGTATTTGCTACTATGGCATGCATCAAAGACAATACGCACGAACGCAGCGCTGATTAATTGCTTACTAGATCCACAAGAAAGCTATAAAATCTGCAGACATGCTCTGGCTTGACAAAAACATTCACCCTCTCAAATATCCTTCAACTTACCCTTGCACCAGCATCAATTCATGTCTGACTTGACCCGCTTCCAAAACGTTCCTGCCCAAGACGTGCCTTACTTCACACCCGCACAGATCCCAGCGTCGGGGACAGCAGTGCCTGATCCTGACGGCAAGCCTATCCCATCTCTTTTCCAGCCGATTAAGATTCGCGGGCTTGAGCTGCAAAACCGCATTGTAGTATGCCTTTCAAGTTCAGTTCCAGGGATACGCGGGGCATTGATCAAACCGCGCTTGTGTAGTTATCTCCTTTAGCCCAGTATTCCGGCAAGGACGGTTTCCCTACCCCTTGGCATCTGGCACATAGTATGTTATTCCAACCGTAGGCAAGATAGCCATCACAACTCACATATGTTTTAGTTGGGGGAATCGTTTCCCGTGGACCTGGCCTGTCCTTCATCGAGGCAACAGCAATAGCCCCGGAAAGCCGTAGTACATCTGAGGACTTGGGTATTTGGTCCGACGAACATATCCCCGCCTTCGCCGAGCTCACCACGTTCGCGCATTCGCAAAACCAGAAAATCGCGATCCAACTCGTGCATGGGGGTCGCAAAGCATCGACACTTCCTCTATGGCTCCCGCAAACCACGTTCGCGACAAAGGAGCTTGGTGGTTGGCCGGATGATGTCGTCGGTCCCAGTGCTATCGCCTACTCCGACGACTCCATCGTTCCCAAGGAACTTACGAAAGAAGGAATACAGGGCGTCGTGCAGGCGTTCGCAGACGCTGCGAGACGTTCTGTACAGGCTGGCTTTGACGTCGTAGAAATTCACGGCGCACACGGCTTCCTTCTCCACTCCTTCATGAGCCCGGTGAGCAACCACCGGACTGATGAGTACGGAGGAAGCTGGGAGAACCGAACCAGGATCATCCTCGAGGTTGTTGATGCGATCAGAAAAGTTGTTCCTGCGGATATGCCGGTCTTCTACAGGTACGTTTGTCGCATGTGCTCTGCTAGTTCTAGATATTCATACTCGGTACCATATTCAGGATTTCCGCAACCGACTTCCTTGAGACTTCTATGCCAGACTCAGAGTCATGGAAGGTCTCGGACACGATCAAGCTGGCGTCCCTCTTAGCCGGCCATGGCGTCGACTTGCTCGATGTTTCATCAGCCGGAAACCATCCTCTCCAGACTTTGGGACCATTGAGGACCGTCGAAGCGTTCCAGTCTGATCTCTCCGCTGAAATCAAAGCTGCTGTCGGTGACAAGATCATCGTCGGCGCTGTCGGCGGGATCACACACGGCAAACTGGCGCAGCGCGTACTGGATGAGGGCAAGGCTGACGTGATCTTTGTCGGTCGGCAGTTCCAGAAGAATCCAGGCGCGGTGTGGCAGTTTGCGGAGGATCTAGGAGTACGGATTACAGTTGCACACCAGATCGAATGGGCGTTCTTTGGCAGAGGCGTTGGCCGAGCGAAATCAACGTAGTAGGAGCTAGATGGGCTGATAATCAGTACACTATTTGATATGTTGTATTCCCAATATTAGATAGAAGGCATTGCTTCAGAGAATTGAATCAATCTTGGTTCCTCGTATTATTTAAGCTGAAGGACGCACTTGTGTTTTGACTCCTGGGTACTTATTCATCGGACCCCATATTGATGTGATTTTATCCACGATACCTACTGACCTTCAAAACAAATCGGCACTTATAAGCTCACGGTCTCTGAATGTGATGCAAACTAGAATTTGTTGATTGCATGTGAGTGTATGAAGATGACCAGAGCTCCATGATTTACGCGAACAACAGCGAGCGAACGCACAAGGGGGGAGGGGGGGGAGCATACGTTGCAAAACGAACATAGAAGGAATAGAAGGAATCATCGTCTGACCCGCTTGAGATCGCTGCCTTCCAACGTAGCAAGAGGCTCTCTTTTCACTTGACCGCCTGGGGGAGCGATAGGCTGATGTGCCAGCCCCATTCCCTGCATTGGCCTCTTGGAAGCCGATGACGCTCTGGCAAACGAAAATACAGTTGATTTGAGACACATAAGGGCGCATATACTCACTGCATTACATCCGCGCTCCGTTTGAGCCCGACTCTAGAGGTGGACGACGCAGCACTCAACGGATTCTGGAAGATAAGAACGTTCAGTTCAATGCTGGGCTGCAGACTGCAGAGAACAAGACCACGAACAACGCCGGCAGGGAAATGGAAGCCTCCCATAGAAGGGGTTGGGGCTTTATTGGTCACGGTGCTCGAATTCCGGGCCGCCTGGTTCGCTGATATTCCGTTTCGATTATGCGTCGATGGCTGGGCGGTTTGTCTTGGTTGCTGAGGTGGGTTGAATTGTGGATTGACCTGCTGGACTCGTTGCGGTCCCTGAGCTTGAGGTGCTCGCACTTCCTGCTTCTCAGCGACAACGGAAGTCAAACTCGATACCGTCCTGTCCCTCGATGATTCATCATCTTCGTCGTGGGCGCCGCTAGTACCTTCGTCAAAATCTATGTGTCCACCAATACCGGAATCCATTTCCCCAAGGTCCACAGAAGCAAAGAACGCGTCGTCATCAGAATTCATACCGAAGGACTCTTCGTCGAGAGACGGCTCTTTCCTAATAGCTGGGGCGGCAGGTACAGACGGAGGAGTAGTATTCTCGTTGATAGCTTTTATGAGATTCAGGCGCCTCTCGTTGGAAGGGCCTGCCGCCTGCTGAGGCTGTGGCGGGGGTGGTTTCTTCTCCGGCTGTTGATGTATGAATCCGGACGATGTGTTCTTGTTCGGCCCGTGTGCTTGGCCTTGCTGAAGTGGCTGATGTACAGGAGTTTGTATTGGGGTATTCAATCCGGTTCGAGACGGACCTGCTGTCGCTGGTGTGGCGTTATTTGGTCGACTCGGTGCAACAAGGCCTAGTGGGGCTTTGCCTTTGGCAGTTGGAGTTGTGGCAACCGTCGGCACTGAAGCAGCACGCATATGAGGAGGGATTGAAGAGACAGGATTGGCCGGTGGTGGCATTTGTTGGTATCCAGTGGCGTTGGCGCTTGAGGAGGTTGAAGGTGCAGGTTTCGGCGGCGCGTCCATGCTGATATCGGGTTTAGTTTCATTGAATTCCGGTCGACGATGGAGAGCATCCCTGTCAAATTTGGGCTAAAAACATATCAACGAGCTTAACCGGATGTGTATAGCCACTATCCACACGGCGAGACGTACCGGAGGAATTTTGATTTTGACGATTTCCTGAGCGTAAGACTTATCATACAAGCAGTTACCTAGCAGGTTGCCAAAGTTTCTCAGGGCCCGCTTCACACCATCCGTGACGGCCTCTTTTTTACACTGTCAAAGGTATAACGGCATCCAGAAGTGCTGATGGAAGTATTAGAAGTCAACGTACCTTGTCCAATGCAGCGCCCTTGCTCTTCGAGTTCTCCAACATTCCATATCCGACATCTTCATGAAACACACCATCTCGCAATGTCACTCGTATCACAGCCGTCACGCCAATAGTGAATCTTTTTGTCTCCTCGTTGAGGTCGATGAAGTCAGTCGTAAGATTGACGATGCTAGAGCTCCATCCGTTGAATCCAAACACTTCATTCGCAAGGTTGATGATCTTCCAGCCCTCAGCATATGTAAATTTAGGTCCTCCTCCAGGGCCCGGGCGTTGGGAGATAAATTCTGGTCCGAGTTTCTTGTCAAGCTTAGACTGCATAGTGGCGATCCTCTTCGCAGTCTCTTCGGACAGATCCATAAACGATGGCTCCAAGAAGGAGGTTGAGGCTTGGGTATTGAATGTTCCATGCATTTGTGGCGCAAAGGTGAGAGCACCCTGGGTATGAATCTGAGGCGTAGCTGTGGTATATTGGCCAAAAGGTCCACGAGGCTGTTGAGCAGACAGGAAAGAATCGATAAGACGGCCACTAAAGGCCCAAGCCATAAAGTTGAACAAGAGGAGAGCCCTTGGTGATGGAAAAGCTAAGGCAAGAAGGGGTTTTTATAGAGCCAAGTGCCACTGAGTGCCAAACTTGCGGCCAAATTGAGGCTAGTCGCGCGAGTCAGGTGCGGTCAAGCGTGACTCTCTCTGCCCCCAAAATAAGAAGTGCCTGCGTTCGATTCCGCGCGGTTCCGATACGAGTCGTTCATAGTCATAAGATGATTGAGTCAAGTAACGAACGGTATTACATGCGCTCTTCGGCAAATGGTTAGGGTATAATCCGAGTAAAAAGAGTGTGAACACGCAACAGCGTGTATGATCCTGAGGCAATTCTATTCGATCTACAAACACTAAGGTTCTAGCTTCAAACTCGTTCAAACGATGTCAGCACCTCTGCCCCCAATGCGACGTGGCAGTTTTGAAAGAGTGTGTCATGACCGATGGATGGACAAAACGCATTTATTATCTTGAATTCATTACGGTCGTCAGTCTACATGGCCATCGATAAAGTGTAGACGCGCCGGACGACAGAACATACAATATGTACGGTCCTTTGTAGAAAGCCAAGGTTATTCAATACGGCGGCCTCTTGAAGTCCGCGCTGATCTCAGGGTCCTCCAGGTTCATCTCATAGCCCTTCTGCGCGATGCATTCCGACTCTCTGTCTGTTTCCTCAACAGTGAATGTGTCCATCTGTGTAGTGCATCGATGTCAGAAGGGAGCCAAGAAAAGCTTGGATCTTTCTACCCACCTGTACGTGCACTCCGTCCGATACTTTCCTACCATGAGGCACAGAGACTGAAGCACCGTGTCGACTGTTGGCTGCATTCGTTCGGAAAGCAATTGCACCACCTGAATGGTTAGTAGGCCTACTGGAACTACAATGACATCTTCAGTAGCCTTTCAAGATTTAGCTTGGAAATGCAGACTTACAAGACTTCGGGTCCATTACTTGACCAATCTGACAGGCGACGGACAGCTCTGCAAGCGACAATCTTTGATATTATTTGAAACATTTACCGTCAGATCAGTTGCTAGACGCTGAAATCTACACGTACCGTAGATGCAACCGCAGCAGGCACATTGAAGATCACGCTCATGATGGCATTAAGGTTCAACAACATGAACACGGTAGCGAGTAGGTTGGCAACGAAACTAAAATGTGGTCAACGGGTTGGCAGAGATAAGGACGAAGGCACAACGACTCACGCAATGACGAAGTAGATCAAACCGTCTTTGAAGAGTAGTCCCATGAGCTGAGACCGACGGTCTCCGTTGAAAGCTAGCTTGGCAGCGGTGAGAACCAAGACCACCAAATCGAAGCACATGGAGTATATAAATGTGGCTGCAAGGACGGTATTATTTGTTTTCGTGATCACGCAGCCTGCTCCAGGTACCCAGGCGGCCTTCAACAAAACACCTACATGAGTGGCATAGTCAGCAAAACATCATTGCGATGAGGAGGCACAAGGGTACAGACCTTGTAGAATCAAAGACCAGTGGCCGAGGATGATCAGGACTAGAGGAACCACGATGTATAGACTCTGAGACCATAGAGCCATTCTAACAAATATTCTCAGGGCTATGCGGAAACTTTCGATATGTAAAACTCACGTCCGAAGAGCCAAGTTAATGCTAGCCAGCCCCACGGCGGCATCACCAACCAACTAGAGAATAAGTCCATCAGTTATCTTTCATTTTTGGCGTATTAGAATCGAGCTTACTTGATTGTATGTGTACAATGCTTGGCAGTTGACCTCTCTAAATAAAAATTAAATATCTCGGTGTCAAATGATCCACTGGCGGGACTCACGTTGTCACATCGAGAGCAATCAGACTAGTTAAGAAGACGATAAGTGCACTGCGGAGCGTCATGAATCAAACACAGGGTATGCTTACATGCCGATCATGGCAAAGAATAGAAGGTATCGATCCAGGAAGTAGAAGATCTGCGTAAGACACAGAGATGAGCCGCTTCAGTATATTGCTAGAAGGCGAGACAATGCGGAGATTACCATCGGCCAATGAAACTTCTTTTTGCCAGTGATAAAGTGCCAGTCAAAGTCAAGCGTTGTCGCGAACTCCCAACTGGATAAAGAAAACAGTGAGTATTTTCCGAATAATGGTCTCAATCGAGAGCGACGTACAAGTAGAGCCCAGCGAGAGCATGCATGAACTTCGTAAAAGCCGCTGCACAAACGGACAAGAAGTAACAAGTCAGAAATTCGGTAGCGCTATCTTAGCTTCGCACACAAAAAGGCCTGAGCAAACTCACCTCCTTCAACGGCTAGCTCGGTCGCTGAATTCCAGTCAGGCATTGTGAATGTATGTGCAGGAAGGATAGAGAGGTGTGGTGATGAAAACACAAGCACGAGGGATGGAAAGTCGCGACCTGCGTCGCGCCACGTTCGCCTTTATTATTAGTCTTTGGCCCAACCCTGAGGACCTGAAGGGGCACGAGGGTGATTATTTTCTTCGCCGAGTCTGACAGCGCTATGGACGGCGCTCGCTTGAGATTGCCGTGGTACACAAACTAGTACATGAGAATCAGGAATTCTAGAACCTGTTGGCAAGACAAACAGTGCACTTTGATGGCGAAACGGAGGTTGCTTCATAACTGATCTGCGAGCATGTGTAGTTGTTCAGATTAATTTAGATTTTTTACAGGAATCAAGACATACCTGAGGTGCCATTCTCTGCCTTTTGCACTTTTTTGTTTGAGAGACTTTACAGGCGGTTCACTCAACTTGCTGGATCCTGAATTTTTTTGGTGGCGTTCCAGGCATAACGGCAGCTTCAGTGCTTGAGCTTGAACGTCAAACTAAGAACGATCCGGAGGCAGATCGGTGAATTCCGATCAAATTTAGGTTCACACGCCCCGCTCTCCGCGCATCAATAATATTAGTAATTCCGAGTCGGCACCAATTAACACGCCCTTCGAATCCGAGCCCTCCGAGACATTTCCTCTCCTCGAAGACCTTCCTTCTCACTACTACATTATAACCAGTAAAGCTAATGGCCGTATTAAACTCTTTCATAGCTTGATGTGAATCCGATCTTCTAGTGTGCGGCAGTCACTCGAGATTGACGCGTACGGACTTTCAAGCTTCAAGTTTCGAGTATGCGGTAGCTCAAGATAGCCTCGAACGCGGACGCTCTTTGACCCATTGTCCTGAGAGCTCGTAACGGTAAAAATTTTGCTTAGCGTCCCTTCACCATTCTCATACGTTTTGCACTCCCACAGCCCTCACAATCGAGGAGGATTCCAGGCGCTTTTACTGTTACTCCAGTATAATTGAGCGTTCCCATCGGATGATCATCCATCTAGGGTCCCATTAATATTAGCCTACTATCAACAGGGTCGTTGGATAGGAGCGCGTCCTGTATGTCACTTCTGGCGGCTGAACTATAAGCATCTGAGGAATAGTAGCAAGATACTCTCACAGAACGCTACGCCGTCCTCAGCAAGCTTTCGCGCCTCGATACTCCAAGCGCGTCGATTCACCCCGACACCGCAAGAAACTCCCACCGAATACGGGAGTTATCCAACCTCATCGTGTGCAGCGTGCTCCGAGTAGGATCTGCCCTCTACCAAAGGAAGCTGGATGTCTCAAACCCGCGTGATTGTCGCCCTCGACGTTCTGAATCAGCTTCTGCTGCCCTTTGTGCCCAGTCCGAGTCGGCAACACTGCTACTTACCTCGTTACGAGTGGAAAATATTCAACCTTGAGGCCAGGCACGCCGTCCAGGGTTTTCGTTTGCATGTGTTGTGTCTCACAGGCTTAGCTACTGGGGTTCCAGACAGGATTCTGCAACACGGCATGCCATGCGTGCAATGGCTCGCCAGCAATTATATACTGGTAGATTGAAGGACAGTAGCTAATTCGCACTTCGCATTGTCAATGGGCTTGGACCCTCGACAGATACTACGCCAGGGCATGGGATACAGTAAACCATTCCAGTTCTATTACCAGGCTATTTAGCGACAATCGGGACGTGATATTGATACCGGGCGAAAAAGCGACCGGTGGCTGCTGCAGCCCTCGCTCTACCACTATTGAACAAGGTCTTTGTGAACCATGCCAGCCGCTCCCCGATCTTGATGCATTGAATCTAAACTCGATAGCTTTGAACCATCTTCGAATGGTTGTGACAAAGGGCCCATCAGACGCAGTATACCTACCAGATTTTAATTTGACATCTCCTCAGCTTTGACAGAAGGCCTTGGGGCGAGAAGGCATCCCGTTTGCAACATTTCGATGCAATTTTGGGTGTACAATGGTGCCGAACGCTCGATATTCACGGCAACGTCCGGGTTATCATACCGTACCCGGCGCAACTTGGAAGCCTGTTGTTGCTCTGATGTGACTATTGGAAGAAAGCACATACTTGCGCCAGTGCACTGAGGCCCTTTACAGGTATGTACAGCCTGCTGCAGTGTACAAGTGGATATCCCTCCAGCTACTCACAAAAGCCTCGGTCAGGGGGAGTCTATGCCGTGCAATTGATGGTCGGAGAACGAGCCTACACGAGTTGTTCAAGCGAGGCGTCGTTGCACTGATATTTATCTCCGACTCATGACTTTTGGATGAACGTGAGAATGGTCTGGAGACGTTTTGTCTCCGTCACTTGGGGTTTCGGAGAGTTTGGAAACTGACAGACATCCCAGGTAATTTCTGGGCGGGGAAGAGACGGAAGTCAAGCATGTGGGTGAGAAAGGCTGATGGTGGAGTACCTGAAAAGGGAAAAGAACGCCGTCTGTCACTGTTCGCTTCCTCTTCGAGAAAAGTTGGTCTGGAAGTGCGGTCAGGGTCCTGGTAGCCCTCATCCATTCGAAATGGTATATAGACATCACCTCTTCCCCTCCAGACACCACCACCCCCCCGGTCCCGCCTAGCGAGTCACCCACTCCTTCCCTCTTTGTATCCCTGCGTCTGTTTCATAAGATGGTCAATTGGCAATCCCCCGCTGAGGTTGCTAAAGACGGTCGTGAGTGTCCCATACAGGCAAACTTTCATGAATGCTCTATTGAACGCCCATTTCTAGAGGCGTTCGACCGGCTTATGCATTGCCTTCTTGGCCTGTACATGTGAGCCAAGTGCGCCAGTCGTTGAGCGTGTTCAATGCTTACTTGGGTATGTACAGATGGGAATTTGCGACTTCTTTGAGTTTCGATTGGGACGTTGTCACGGGCAAGAAGAAGTTCCGATGGCCCTTGGTGGGCACCCTATTTCATGCATATATGCGTCCATTCTCACATGAACTGTGCCACAGATATTTTACTTCGCCAATCGTTATTTCCTGCTCTTTGCCCTGATAGGAATGTATGTATGCCTATTCAGCATATCATCTGTATGCTGATTACCGAGTACCACAAAGCGCGATCGCCCTAAACGTCACCGAGTATGTGAAGTTTTCTCTTTTACCTGATATCCGTCTTATGAAGCGATACAAGACCCGTCAATTGTCAGGCCCTATATACATATAACCAGGTACGGCTCATTATGGCCTTTTACGCCATCAGCTTCTGAACCTTTCCTCGCAGATATTTGGCAATGCGGCGATTGGACTCGCAAGTATAAACCTCTCCCTTCGCACGTAGGTCACCTTCGGGACCATGTAAGGCTATATGCTGACCTAATAGTACAGGATCGCCGTGTGGTCACAATCAAAGGTCCTCATCGTCTTTCTGGTCCTGGTCATTATGGGGCACTGGTCCATGCTTCTACATGGTAAGTAGACGCCGTCATCTCCGCGATTCTCGGATTCACTTTGTATTGCATCACTAGGTATCCTTTTGAAGGCAGTGTGGGTCGAAGGCACCGGTTGTGTGATTGTTAATACAAGCAATACCCTCCTTGCCGCTACATTCATTTATTCCATGTGCTTCGACTTGACCGTCCTAGTGCTTACTGGCATCAAGCTCGCCTTGCCCACGAAAAGTTCTGAGCGATCAAAACTCGTCACCCTCATTTTCGGAGATGGTCTGATTTTCTTCATCATTGCTTTCTTGGCCAACCTGCTCGCCACAGTAAGATACCCCCTCTCGCGTCGAAATTAAAGATGATCTAAATTCTTTGACGTATTTAGATCTTCATGCTGTTGAACCTCAACGCGGTCATGTCCATCATCGCAAACGTGCCCGCAGCTATAGCATCTACGGTATATCCATCAAACGTTGCCCTTCCCGCAGCTACTCATCAATTTCCGCATGTCTAGATCGTTGCTTGCCGCGCTGTGCGCCGGTTGACGAATTACACATCGCAAGGCGCTGAGATCTTTTCGTATGTCTCCCGCCCATGTAAAATTGAGTATAAATTCCTTACTGTCTCGTACTTGTCTAGATCGACCCAGGCATCTACTCTGGCCTTCACTCGCAGCCGACGCAGCCGTCTTGTTCCAAGTGTTTCATTTGGTGACAAGAAACTCGATGGAGTTCACGTCCAGGTAATCATTCTCGCATACATCTGGTAGCCTCCATTCTTACATGCTCTACAGATGGAGACATTCGCGACAGATGATTCTCCCTCAGTCCGATACGATTCCACAGGAAAGGTCGAAACTGGGGGAATTGTGGATCCTGAAACCCATATGAGTAGCGACTTCAAGAGGCCTAACGGTGATTACTTCAGTGCCGCCTAGACGTGCCTTGTTCTCCTCGCCCTGTTGTTTCGGAACTTCTTGCATTCCCAGCTTTGCCTCAGCTTTGTCGTCACACACCTTGCATTTTACTTCAAATTTAGACCCGCGCGGATTCCTCCTCCTTTCCCCTCCTTTTTCTGCTTTTGCGAGCACTGCCCACAACTGTTGGGCCCATCTTTCTTCACCACCGTCATTTCTCTTTGTTTGCCTTCCGGGATGGGATACTCTTCGCATTGGGTCAAATCAAGCCTCAAAAGATTCAGGACACATCATCGTACTCGCAAATGTAATTTAGATTGTACAGTAGCGCGGGCTCTGGAGGACCTCTCTTTGCACCTTCGTAGATGGACAATACACTTACCCTTGTAAAATTAGGGTGTACGCATATGGACATATCCAGTATCGGGGTACGAACTTTCCTTGCAAGATTGAAGACATGTGCAATTACTCTCCGCCGTCTTCGCAGAATTCGAAGCTTGTAGGGAAGGATGCCGACACGGTATACTACCTAACAAGGGGTAAGCTCTTTCAGCGTCACGGAAACTCCTTCAGATGGAACGTTCCACCTCGCTCGCTGTCATGTCGGGCGACCTTTCTCTCTTCCTTTTGAGGATTTCACCGTGGTTCATGTAGTTTTCATGCATCATGTTCATATTTGCCTAGCCTGTAGACTCTCATCAGGCACTGTCAATTATATGTTGCATCTCAAATATTGAACCTCCTACACAACTTACGACACTGATGAATTTACACCTTCAACTTCCAATCCACTACCAGATCCGACCCCACACGGAGAAAACTGTGCTCTTTTATTAGAGTTTGGCGTTTCCGTCTAAATCGATCTGGAAAAAACGATGCAACAGATATGATTAGGCACATCATCTGCTCGAGGGGTCAGTGCAATTAATGGCACAGCCGTACTTGGCATGTCGTAGTAGCTTAGTATACAGTGTATATCAGCCGGTAAATCAGTAGGCGGATATAGAAATCTATGGGGACCAGTACTAGAATAAATCACTGGTGATTCATCATGAATGAAGCCCCAAAGTTGTTGGTATGGAGATGCTAGGAAGGCTGACGAATATGCGCAGCATGGTCTGAACCCGTCGGATAATTAAAAAAAGGCCCGTCTCCCCTGTGAGCTTGGGATTGCGTAAAGGACTAGTTGAGAGATTACTGAACAAAAAGGAGCGGGACGGAAATGAGATACAGGAATTGCGCATGTGGCAAGACAACAACACCCGTGAGAGTGAGATCTGAGGCATGGTTTTGTCTTGATACAAAAGACTCCTAGGCAGAGGCTTTAGAGGCAGCAGTATAGAGAATTCGGGACCTGTTCATGGGAGGATAACCGGGTAGAAGAAGGTATATGCGGCCGCATGATCCTGCTAAGAAGATTAAACCTCAAACATTGCGCAAGTCGGTGAAATATTGTGAAAGTACAACCCGATCGTTTCAATGGTGCATGGCTCTCGCGACGATGCAATACAAAGGCACTAGAGTATTGTGACAGTTTGGTGCGGAAAGTGTCAGTCTTGGTATTAGTTGGACGAACGATAACGCACCGGTGTCCACTGGCAGGGTAGTACTAGGTGATCGTAAGTTGTTTAGGCCGAGTCTGAGATCTGAGGCTTGACTCGAGTTTTGACTGCTGGTGACGTCCTATCTCTGTACGTCGCCAGTTTATTATCGCCTAGTCTCGTGTGTACCCTCTCGAGCCCACGATGGGAAACATGAAGATAGGGATGCACTGCTCTTGCATCGCCTTTGATGCGATAATCGATTTCATTTTGCTGGAAATCCTCTGTGCCATCATGATGCAGACACTGTGCATCGTCGAACTGACGCGGACAGCAGGAAATGTCAGATTAGTTTACATCAGATTGTGGGGAAGTAGGGCTCATCTCCAGATTAACAGATGGAATACTTAGACTATGCCTGTGTTGGATTCGTCTATCCATATTGAGGGTTGTGGCATTGGTATTTCGAGTTTGAACCTAGAACCAACAAGATTTTGATATAACTATTTGTAGTCCATGACTCTGGGAAGGCTTGTCGTAGATGTTGCTGTAGCCTACGCTTCTTCTTTCTATACTGGGGGGGTCCTCAAAACTTCAGTTTAATATTAATTAGTGTTCATCCTTTTGGTGCGGCATCGTTTGGTCCTAGGCTTCGCGAGACATCTTGAGACTCATACTATATTAGCAAACTATGTGGTACCACCTTATGTGACTTGGATTGATATTTACTAAACCACAGACTTGGCCAGAGAACGATTACTGTGTGAAGAACTTGTGAAGACTCAAGAGTGTACAATAAGTAGCCGAGAAAGCCTGCCATCGACGCCGGACAGGACCCCGGCAAACCCGCACAGAGCTTCGATCCCGGTTTCCCGACTTTTTGGACTTTTTGAGGCCGCAAGTTCGATACTGGACCCCGACAAATGGCCCTCGAGAGTGCAAATGTTAGATGTCAGATACCCCGACAAACCGGCCGAAGGCCGGGAGCTTCGATACTAACCCCCCGAAAAACCAGCCTTTCCGCATCAAATTCCCAAATTAGTAGTATCTAGCAGCTAAACTCGTAAAACTTTCCGGACGCGCCTACGCCAGCATCACGTCGGCCGGTGGCCTTCTTTTTTGGGCTGAGCGGGGCTCGAAAGGCGTGAGCTTGCAAAATGCGCGAGCCGGCGGCGGAGCTTGAATGTCGGGAACGGCTGGGAACGAGCCTAATGATCTAGCAGCAGTAGATTAGAAAGCAATACGCCAATTCAGATTGCATTTGTAAACCTATCTCTTTATATACCAACAG